>LPNX010981176.1:144275-156597 GCA_001517045.1 Pseudotsuga menziesii
TTGACACCTGCTGTATTATACCTTATGTAGTTACAAAAAATATTCATGGAAAAACAAAAAACGAAGCATAAGTGATATATATACATATATATAAAGTTGTGAATCATATGAAGGGAGGTGGTTAGGGTTCTTTCTTGAAAGAGTATTTATCTATGGGATTTGGGGTACCCTTTTGGAAGAGATCACAGAGTAGAGGAGGGGGACAGAGTGGAAAAATATCTCAAAGAGGAAAACCATTTCCTCACACCGAGAAGTAAGAGGATTCGATCTTAACATAGAGTTTCTATTTCAATAAAAGAAGAATAAGCAAGGTCCTGGATGTTATATCCATTGGTCCTAGCACCCTTAGGCACACCACCTTCATGCCAAAGGGGTAAGCACTCCTGCCCAAGAGGCTAACTTGGGCACCCAAGTGGGAAAAGTGACGTTTGGTTGACAAAGCAAAAACATGAGGAAGGTTCTTTCCAAATCAACAGAACGACCAAACAGGGCACGCGTAGCATGAATGGGTGCTCTCCCATCATCGATGCTTGCACTCACCCTTAACAAGTGCAAGGTACATTGGGACGAGAGTGTGGACACACATTGGAGAGTTGCACGTTGAAGAAGCATTGGGAAGCCAAATGCTCAAGTGGACCGGAGGGAAGCAACAACGAGGGATGTTGGGGTGCACTTGCATAGCGCTCACCCATACCAAGGAAAGAGCATGTAACACACCTAAAAATCATAAATTAAAAAATATTTACATGCATTACTTCTATAATTACTTAGCATATTTCTATTTCTTACTTCTACTATTTTTAATATCTTTGTCATGTTGGTTACGACAGGTTCTGTTGATGATTACAATGGCTAGCTTCTTTCGAAAACTTCAACCATGTCTACATAGGTGATGTACTTTATTTCCAAATGTCCTTTATTATTTTATATTTATACTAGGATGAGCCTAGCCTAAGGAGTGGGAGATTGACCCTTGTCTCTCGCTGCCAAATTCCAAGGTAAGGGTTTATCCAAGATTTAAAACATGTGCATTTCATTTTGTTTTAACCTTCCAGCCATAACACTAACTGTGACTTGCAAAAGTGTGTAGTATGAAGGTGTTGGAGAGGGAGGCAACATGGTCATCTCGTCCTAGGCTCACGTTTCCAAACACCCAGGTAAGGTATCCATGGTTTAAAGTATGTTTTCTTTTTCTTTTTCTTTCAATTTCTTTAAAGGTTGTGACCCATGCTAACCCAACCAAGTCTTGGTTGCAGGTCATCCTATGCATAGGTCATGAGGTTCCAAAGGATAGCCTCATCAAATTAAAGATAAGTCATTTTTTCGGTTTTAAAATTCGTAATTTGTTTTATGAAACCCTTCTTGGGTTTGTGTCGTCTCTTTAGCCATTATCATGGCACTGTAATGTAATGTAATGTTTATGTTTTTACCCTGGCAGGGTTTGAGTTCCCTTAACGGGTCTTATACTATTTAATGTTAATGATTTATTTTGCTATGGAAGCCATCGGAGATGGTCTTAAAACCACTCTTTAATATGTGTGTGTGTGTGATTTAAAAGAGAGAAGTGTCGGCCTTTGGATGTGTAAATTCCATTATCGTTTTGTATTTCCTATATATATAAATACACGTTGTTTGTGTTGACCAACCGGCTGGCATCGTTGATGGTCTTATAGTCATGACGATAGTGGTTATTAAATGGAATGTTTTTTTGTTTGATAAAAAGTGTGGTAATTAATCACATCTGTATCATGTATGTAAACTTTGTGGAAATCAATGGTAGCCATAAATGGGCTTACATCCATATTATACATGTTTGTAATGATTTGTAATATTTATTATACCCCATAGGGTCTGTGACTGTTTAAAACATAAATCACCGTTTGGAATGTGGTGGTGGCCATTTGACATCCATAATAATTAATTATTGTGATCTGTAATACAGTTTGATGGTTATACATGTGATTCTATTTGCATTTGGTTTAGCGTTGTTTATTATAATATTATAATTTAATTAGTTTCCTTTAAGAGATTCAATCTCACGATCTCTGTAGTGTATTTTAAATCTTGTGTATATTTGATCGAGGCTTTGCCTCTATATAAATTTGGGGTAGCCACATTGTGGACTTACGACTCTATAATTATGATGCTTGATGCGTTATTTTAATATGACCCATAGTGTCTATGGTATCTTAATTGAAGTTAAGATCTTTATGTGTTAATACTCGGTTGTCGATGATAGCGATACCAATTTTGTGACTAAGCTTTCGATGTCGTGAATGTAGTTGTGAAAGCTAGCATATTAGTCATTAAAAGATTTGATTTGTTTTCCTTATTATCTTGCACATGATTTGTGTATGTTTAAAGAAATAAGATCTTCGATTAGTATGTTTGGTTCCACCGAAACTAGAACGAACAATGATTTCATAGTTGTATTATTATAAAACTATGATTTATTTTATCATAGGACTGTTAAGTAATTACTGTTATGGAGAAAAATTTCTATGGCTTGGGGTACCACAACAAACAGAGTAACTACAGAAATCAATCCCTTCCCATATGCAAGAGAAATAAAACATCTAACACTAAAGGATCTCAAAACATACCTTATTCCGGATGGTTGATGTAGATCCCTATTGAGCTTTTCCAATCTCACTTGTATTAGCAATTTGCTCTCTCGACAATCAACAAATAAGACAAGCATGCTATAGAATGGTGTTATAACTACTCTAGCATATATAATCGATAACATATAAGAATTTAAAGGCATCCATGGATTCAATATTCCTTTAAATACACATTATTGGACAGGAAAATATATTTCTATTAATATAAATTAGAGATTACAATAGTGACAACCTCTGTCGGCATGTCTGTGAACCGGAGAAACTGAGTCCTCCACCTATTCCTCCACCACTTCAATCCTCCATCTCTCGATAGAAATCTCATAAGAAAAGGAAAGCTTGGGAAGAACACAAAGTGCTCCAAGGGACAAAGGGATGCAACCTCAAGTATAAGCTCCAACAACAGTGGACTATAGTTTTCTTTCTCTTCAATTCCTTCCCTTTCAATGTATCCAAAGGGTTCCTTATATAGTGCTTCAATGGGGTAATGGAAGGTCAAATATGAGAAATATCAAGCCATATGCAAGGCTAAGAGACAAGTGACTTGGATCCACATCAAGGAAAACTCCAAAACTATTTGGCCTTTTGCACACATCTCAATGTACGTGGGTTTGAGGGTCATATCCACGTATACACGTGAGAATAGGTTTAAAAGTCATGTATGGAAAATAATGCATGTTTTTAGGGATGATGTTGGAAACATCAAAGGTACAAAAATGGTCCATGGGGTCCAAAGAGTCTGCAGAGGGACAGTGAAGGCCATAAATGTGTGATCCACCAGGTGGGGTAAAATCAGCTGTAATAGATGCCCCCTAATTTGTGAGGTCAGAGGGGTGATACGATGGCTGAAATACATTATAAATCCATCCCAGAAGTGGAGTGATGAAGAAATAGGTGGAAGAACCAGCCATCCAACAGTATAATACAATAATCAAACTTTGCACATGACTGCAAGTACATACAGCAGTCCTGGATACATAAGAGTACAATGGCCATGAATAAGCATGATGCAAAATATGACATTTGTGGTCATCGCCACATACAATATAGATAGATCAGAATCTCCATGATGAAGATATACAAAGGATCACGGTCTCCATGAAAGATGAAGATATACAATGGATCAAGATCTCCATAATGGCTGAAGATATCTAATATATACTGGAATCAAGTCACGAGAGCTGAAATCTCATGAACACTGACACGTTCAAGGAGGTAGCATATATGAAATGCCATCAATATGGAAGGTCTTCTACATAATCCGTTACGATTACATGTCCTACTATGTGAATAGAGGTGTTGAGGTTAAACATAGTAGTCCATCGTCTGATCACCGGTCATTGATGTATACCGTTAATGTTAGATTTTTAACATTAAGCTAGCATAACATTAGGATCTTTAACTGAGAGAACAACAAGCACAACAATCAAACACAAGAGACAATGAACAAAATGTTCTTCCTTGGGGAAACCATAAATGGAGAAAACCCCACAACTTCCTCAAATATAGAATCAACACCAAAAGTGAAACCCAAAACCAGTAAGATGATCTCCCGATAGCAGTAACCTCTTTCTTCCTTGCCCCAGTGTCTTTCTATTCCTCAAATATGTGATATAATTGAGTGTGAGTGAGTGTGTGATAAATAGAGAGGTTATCTCTCTATTTATACTAATTCCCAACTTGACTAAACCCAACTAGGGTCGACTTCACTAGGTGAGTCTAATAACCCTAGTGCCACGGAACTACAGGGACTTTAACCCTTAGACAATAGGAGGGTTACCCATCCTGAATTGACATGACTTGTTTACATTATACAAACTTCTCGATAGGAACATCGGGACATGACATGACTCAAGCACATTACAAATACATCCCGGAATAAACATCGGGTTACAATACATAAGAAATACAAGTGAATACATTCCAAAGTTACAATTACATCAACACTCCCTCTTAACTAGGAAGGTATTCTCTCGACACAATTTATCAGCACAAGTCCTCTTCTCCATGTCATCTAGATCATCATCAAGTCCTTGTCATCTTCACCTTCAAGTCATCTCTATCTTCAAGTCACCTTCATCTTCAAGTCATCTTCATCTTCAAGTCATCTTTATCTGGATCTAGATCATCACTGGATCTGGATCATCATCACTGGATCTAGATCATCCCTCGATCTAGATCATCTCTGGATCTGGATCATTCCTCGATCTGGATCGTCTCTGTTGGATCATCATGAGTGCTATCTCATGATTCTTCTTATCACAAGAAGTTCTATAGAGGCAACCCTTTTTCATGTTGGTTGTAGGCCTAGCTTCCATGTAGGTCTTCTTCCAGCACTTATATCTGACCCTAATTCAGAATGGCCTTCCCAACACTTACATCTGATCATGTAGGAACCAATCCTATAATCATATCACAAAGGCATGTCAGCCACTCACACCTAACCATGTAGGAACACCTCCCACAACCTTGTTAGAAAGGCCCAGCACTCACATTTGTCAACCAATGTCAGAAAGGCTCAGCACTTACACTTGGCCATGTGAGGAACCAATCCTCCATGCTGAAATTCTATGCACTTACATCTGACAACCAATGTCAGAAAGGCTCAACACTTATATTCGACCATGCAAGTAACCAATCCTTCATGCGGAAAGGGCGCTGCAATTACATCTAACAACCAATGTTAGAAGGGCGTGCACTCACATCTGATCTTGTAGGAACCAATCCTACAGTCACATCAGAATGGCCCTCAGCCCTAGACTAAGCTTTCCTAGTAACTGACCAGGTGCCTCCATTCCAAGAATGGCATTCAACGCTTATATCTGATCATGTAGGAACCAATCCTATAGTCACATCAGAATGGCTTAACACTCACATTTGACATGGAAGGAACCAATCCTCTCACCATGACAGAATGGATAATCCCTTACATCTAACCATGGAAGGAACCAATCCTCTCACCATGTCAGAATGGCTCTAGGTCACATCATTTCCCCTTGGAGGGAACCTCGATCTGGACAACACCAAGCTTCTCCCTGAAGTACTCAAACTTCACCCTAGAAAATGGCTTTGTCAACACATCAGCTATATGTTCATCTGTCGCAACATACTGGAGCTTCACTGCTACCCTCTGCATCATATCCCTGATATAGTGATACTTGATCTTGATTTGTTTCTACTTGTCATGGAACACTGGATTCTCTGACAACTTCATGCAACTCTGGTTTTCATAATGTATACAAGTAGCATCCATCTGAAGATCAAATAAATCAAACAGTAGCTTCCTCAACCATACTGCCTCACAACTAGCTGAACAAGCTATGACATACTCTGCTTTAGCTGTACTCAGTGCCACACAGGATTTCTTCTTACGAAACCAAGAGATCACACCTGATCCCATACTGAAGCAACACCCTGAAGCTCTCTTCCTATCGATGGCACTGCCTGCCTAATCTCAATCAACATAACCCTCCAGGTTAATATTCTGATTCACCTCATACTTGAGCCCATAATCAATTGTACCCCTCAGGTACCTTAGAATATTATTTGCTGCAATCGAGTGAACATGTCTCGGATCTGTCAGGAACTCGCTCAAGGTGTTCATAGCAAAACAAATATCTGGTCTCATGTTCATCAGGTACATCAAGGACCCAATCATCTAATAATACATCGTAGCATCAACCGCTTCTGATGAAGCATCACTCAATAGATTCAAGTTCGATGCCATAGGTGTGCTCATAGCCTTGCAGTCCATCATCCCAAACTTCTTCAGGATCTCTACTACATACTGCCCTTGTCCAAGGGAGATTCCTTCCACATTCTACCACACCTCCATGCCTAGAAAATAATGCATCATAACCAAGTCCTTCATTTCGAAATCAGAAACAAGCTTTCACTTCGTATCAGCAATCAACCCATCCATACCTGTTACAAACAGATCATCTCCATATAGTAGGAGCATCACTGGGTTTCCATATTCAACCTTGTAGTAAAGGTTGGAATCTTCTTTACTCTTGGTAAATCTCAAACTGGATAGAAAGCTAGAAATTCTACCATACCATGTCCTCGATTCCTGTTTCAAACCATACAAGGCTTTATTGAATATACACACATGAGACTCCCTGTCATGTGTCTCAAAATCGAGTGGCTACTCTACATACACTTCCTCTTCCACTACACCATTCAAGAAAGTGGTCTTGACATCCATTTGGTGTATCTTCCATTTCATTATTACTGCTAGAGCAAGTACTGATATGATGGAAGTGTATCTGCCTACAGGTGCAAAGGTTTCTTCATAATCTATTCCTTCTTTTTGTGAGAAGCCACGAGCCACGAATCTTGCTTTGTATTTCTCGATGCTTCCATCTGCAACATGCTTGGTCTTGTAGATCCATTTGGAAGTTACAACCAAATTCCCTTCTAGTCTTGGGACAACATCCCAAACATCATTCTTCATGATCGATTGATACTCTTCGATCATAGCTTCCTTCCATTCTTCTTGTTCTGCTGCTTCTTCATAATTGGAAGTTTCTTTATTGATAAAGTCACATAGTAAAGCTACATATCCAGAGCAGGATCTAGTTCTCTTTTTTTCTCTATGATTCTCTTCTGGAGCCACATATCATTCTGCACCTTGGATAACTTCTTGTTATAGCTGATCTTACCACTCCAGGTGAATCACACTTGTATGGCCTTCCCTTGTCCCTCTGCAGACTTATTAGACCCCTTGGACCATTTTATTTCCTTTGATGTTTCCTAGACCATCCCTATAAATTGTGAAAATTGATACATGCAACTTTTAAACCCCTAATCACGTATATACGCGGGTTTGACCCGTAAAACCGCATACATCAGGATGTGTACAAAATACAAATCCTTTTGGAGTTTGCTTGACATGGATCGGACTCACTTGACTCCTGGCCTTCCATATGCCTTGAGATTGCTCGGATTCGACCTTTCATTACCCCTTTGAAAAGCTATATAAGGAACTCTTTGGATACATTGAAGGAATAAGATAATTGAAAGAAAAGAAACTATAGTCCATTGTTGCCAGAACTTGTGCTTGAGTTTGCATCCCTTTATCCCTTGGAGCACTTTTGTGTTCTTCCCAAGCTTGTCTTTTGCTTGTGAGCTTGCTATCGAGAGATGGAGGATTGAGGTGGTGGAGGCCCAAGTGGGGGATTCAGTTTCTCTAATTCGCAGACATGCCGATAGAGATTGTATCCATTGTAATCTTTGATTTTATATTAATAGAAATATCTTTTCTTGTCCAATAATGTATGTTTGAATGAATATTTTATCCATGGATGATTTCAAATTCTTATACATTGTTGATTATATATGCTAGAATAGATCTAACACCAATATATATAGTATGCTTGTTGTGTTTACTTGTTGTTGAGGAAGTGATTAATCAATTCAAGCTTAAGTTGGATATCTCAATGGGGATCTACTTCAATAAGGTACGGGGTCTGATCCTTTAGTGTTAGATATTTGATTTCTATTGCATATTGGGAAGGATTGATTTCTGGAGTCAAGCTATCTGTTGTGGTACCCCAAGCCATAGGAATTTCTCTTTGTAACGGAATTTTTAATTCCGTTACAAAGAGAAATTCCTATGGCTTGGGGTACCACAACAGATAGCTTGACTCCATAAATCAATCCTTCCCAATATGCAATAGAAATCAAATATCTAACACTAAAGGATCAGACCTTGTACCTTATTTTGGACGGTTGAAGTAGATCCCCATTGAGCTTTCTAACTTCAGCTTGAATTGATTAATCACTTCCTCAACAACAAGTAAACAAGACAAGCATACTATATATATTGTTGTTAGATCTATTCTAGCATATATAATCAACAATGTATAAGCATTTGAAATCATCCATGGATAAAATATTCATTCAAACATACATTATTGGACAGGAAAAGATATTTCTATTAATATAAAATAAGAGATTACAATGGATACGACCTCTATCGGCACGTCTGCAAATCAGAGAAACTAAATCCCCCACTTGGGCCTCCACCACCTCAATCCTCCATCTCTTGATAGCAAGCTCACAAGCAAAAGGAAAGCTTGGGAAGAACACAAAAGTACTTCAAGGGACAAAGGGATGCAGACTCAAGCACAAGTTCCAACAACAATGGACTATAGTTTCTTTGCTCTGAATTCTCTTATGCCTTCAATGTATCCAAAGAGTTCCTTATATAGCTTTTCAAAGGGGTAATGAAAGGTTGAATCTGAGCGATCTCAAGGCATATGGAAGGCCAGGATTCCAGTGAGTCTAATCCATTTCAAGGAAAACTCCAAAATGATTTGGATTTTGTACAGATCCCGATGCATGCGGATTTAGGGGTCAAACCCGCGTATATACATGATTAGGGGTTTAAAAGTCACGTGTATCAATTTTCACATGTTTATAGGGATGGTCTAGGAAACATCAAAGGACAAAAAATGGTCCAAGGGGTCTAATGAGTCTGCAGAGGGATAGGGGAAGGCCATACAAGTGTGATTCACCTAGAGTGGTAAACATTAGAGAAAATTTGGGGTCTAAAATGGGCCTTATAAGAAAACGTGCCAAAATAAGTTTTTGTGAGTTGGAATTCAAGAACCAATAAAATTTCAATAAAATAAGTCAACCATAATGGTTGAATTGACATATTTGTCATTAAAAAACACTACTTTTTTTGTTCGTATTTTCGACATATCTCATTGTGTTTTTACTCAAATTTCGATCAGGAGAGCTCGTTGGATGCAGAATTTGATTCCATATCCAAGGAGTACCCACACTGCATAGTTTTTATGGACCCCACTACCCCAAAAACAAGAAATACCTGAAAAAACGTGATGATGACATCATCATCACGTTTTTTTAGGTATTTCTTGTTTTTGGGGTAGCGGGGTCTGTCAAAAGTATGTAGTGTGGGTACTCGTTGGATGCAGAATCAAATTCCGTATCCAACGAGCTCTCCCAATCGAAATTTGAGTAAAAACACAATGAGACATGTCAAAAATACGAACACAAAAAGTAGTTTTTTTCTTTCTTCCTCCAAAACTAATCAATATTATTTTATTATTTTAACTATTATTTTATTATTTTCCTTAGGAGGCCCATTTTAGACCCCAAAATTCCTCTAATGATCAGCTATAATAGATGGCCCCTAATGTGTGAGGTCAGAGGGGTCATACGATGGCCGAAATACATTATAAGTCCATCCCAGAAGTGGAGTGATGAAGGATCCCAAATGGAAGACTAGCCACCCAATCAGCATAGTACAATGATACAACTCTACACATAACTACAAATACATCTAGCAGTCCCAGATACATAAGAGTACAATGGCCATGAATAGGCATGATACAAGATATCACATAAGTGGTCATCACCATGTACAATATACATAGATAAGAATCTCCATGATGAAGATATACAAAGGATCATGATCTCATAATGGCTGAAGATATACAATCCATCAAGATCTTCATAATAGTTGGAAATGTATGACATATACTGGAATCAAGTCACAAAAGTTGAAATCTCATGAACACTGGCACGATAAAGGAGGTAGCATATAAGAGATGCCACCAATCTGGAAGGTCTTCTATACAAACTGCTACAAGTACATGTCCTACTATGTGAATAGAGGTGTCGAGGTTGAACATATTAGTCCATCGTCTGATTACCGGTCATTGATGTATACCATTAACAAACACGAGATCACCCACCGATAATGATAATGGGAATCAAGGTACCAGAGTGCAAACTAACAAGTGCGAATAGGTGTGTTGAGGTCAAACACTTGAGAGGATCCATTGATCAGGGGACATTAATGTATTCCCCAAAATTGTCAATGGTGAGAGAACCTACCACTGATGACTGCAAGTTTCAAGGCACTCAAAAATGACTCTAGATTCCAATCCCAGAATAAATGATCTGAAGTCGATGGGATGAAATTCGCTGGAAGGAGGGCATTAAGGCATCCCCCATCATCCAACACGAGGTACTCAGCAAAGTTGTATAATGTGGAAGGACTCAATCATAAGGTGCACGAACTAGTAACTATACCAAGAATGGCCGACTCAGGTTTCAACTTCCTTCGAACAAGAGCATAACGGCGAATGGTGACGGAATAATGGCAGCATAGACTCGATATATAAAACTGGGACATCTTTGCGACACAAGAGGCATTGACAGAGGCTCCATGGGGACCGGAAGCTTAACTAATCGGTGGAGATAAACTCAGAAAAACGAGTACAACTCCTAAAGTCAAACTATAACTCAACCAACGGATGTGATATATAGTGCTCTGTTCGAAGGCGACACGACTCGATAGCTGCCAAGAGATAACATCTTTCCTTGTCTGGGTTTTTGGTTTTTCTATTTTTTTGGACTTTTTCACATATTTAAAAAGCTTGAAAAAGAATAAAATGGCTTTATAGTTACAGACTAGGAGAAGACAAGTGTCATAAGGGAAAACAAACTAGTTCCAAGCAGTGGAACATACCTATGCTCAATGCAAGGATACATGTGTAGGATAGCGACACTTGGGGGAAAATCCCCTCTGGTAAAAATAGGGAATCAAGCTGCAAAGGATATATAAAATGGCTCTGCATGGCTAGACATGAGACAAGCTTGGGCTATATGGCTGAAACTCAATGTCAGGAAATCTAGCGTAAGGCTAAAAAAGGTAGGCAAAGCTCATGATAATGCAATTACAACTTGACATAAGGGAGTCTTGAGGGAAATAGGCTAGCAACAGATCAAGAAGAGTATGAGGCTCTTGTGAAATGTCATGGCAATACTATACAATGGACTCCCACACCCTAAGGGACAAAATGTCAGCATGGGCACCAAATGAAAATAAGGCGCTAACTAGGGTACCCATGTAAGGTCAAGCTCTACCACTCATATCATGCCACTTATAAAACAACAAGAAGATTCTGTGACATAATCGAGTGGGTTCGTACCTAAGGCTATAGTGAAACGGTCAAAAGGTCATGCAAAATGAAAACAGTGATGAAACCTAACCTATATGCTAGTTTAGACATGATACCTGAAATCGGCATGAATGGGTCAATCCAACGGTTGAAACAACTCTCAAAAAGGTCTCCTACATCATAAATTAGTCCAAAAACGGTCCAAACTATAGGAAAGGGGGTAAAAAATTTCAAAATTTTGAAAAATTTCTATACATAGTAAAAAATTCAAAACATTATAAAACATTTGAAATTTTTACCCATTTGAGCTCAGAATTTCAACAGCGAATTCCAGGAGATCTAGCTGGTGGAATCCACTACCATTTTTTCCAGGTACTTACCCATGCTCTACTCTTTCATTTTGATGCAGTTTTTGTCAAATTCCATGGTGTATTTAGCATTCTAGGCCATTCTAAGATAGGCACCACGACCCACATGGAAATCGAGGGTTTTTCCTCGTATAGGGTTGGATATACACAGAAAATTCCCTCACAGTCACGTACATATGCGATTGTAACCATTGCATATGCAACCACGGTCAATTCTTTTTAAGTATTCTAATGGACAAAATTCAAATTTTTTTGTGCAGGATGGTCCTAGAATGGAGAGAACGTGAACATGGTGTTATACAGCTGATTGGCACCTCTCCGTCCGAGTGCTGACATCCCTCAGGTTGGCACACAAAAGGACACATATGGATTGAGGTTTGCCCAGTTTCAT
>LPNX010981189.1:2327-13479 GCA_001517045.1 Pseudotsuga menziesii
ACATCGACGCCACTCATGAATGTGGTCCGTGAAGTGGGTAGCTGTGCTTTGTCTGCATTATAGGAGGATCTCAACGCCTACGTCATAGCGGACGAGTAACTGGAAGAACTGCAGGAAGGTCGAGGAAAGGGAAGTAAAGGTGGCATGGGTTCCATGGGGTTGCTCGATATACCACTTGGCAGCAGAGCCAGTGAAGGTGCACTGTAATAGATGGAGGCGAATGGAGTCGTCCACTATGGAGTTGGAGGAACACCATAGATGGAAAGACATAATGTGGTTTTGTGGGTCCTCACCTGCCTTGCCCTCGAAACTTAGGGATGTCAGAGGGGAGCTTGGTGGGCATGTGAGGCCACACCGGGTCATGCCTGATAGGGTCATTGGTCAATCTGGCTAGGTCAGGTAGGTTGAGGCTAGCCATGAATGGAAAATTGGAAGAAGGATGTGACACGGTAGTGTGTTGGACCAAGTTGGGGCCAATGCCCCCAAGTGGAGGTGTAATGTTAGGGAGGTTACCCCCCAGTGGGGGAACTAAGGTGGTGTAGGATGGTCCTACACCACCATGGGTAGTATGAGTCACTGATGGAGTGGGGATGGGTATTCCTGCTGTGGGAATAGGTGCCGTGAGGGGAACGGTAGATGAGGGCCCCGTGGAGGGCATACCCAAAGTAGGTGTTGTAACTGGTGTAGTAGTGGATGTGCCACCAACGGTTCCGACCAAGATGGGAGTGGGAGTCATGCCAGCCATGGGGCTAGTAGGGGCAGTGTAAATGGGGTTCTCGGACTCTGGCTCAGAATTGGAGGTAAAATAAGGGGCGTCAATATCTGGTGACTGAGTCCTATGCCGCTGACGAGTGGAGTTGAGTGACAAGGCTCGAGATCTATGATAAGTGGTATCAAGTGAGGATGGTCTGCGTCGATGACGGGTGGTGTCAAGTGAACCGTGCTATAGGGGTTCACCTCTAAGGCACCGAGAATGTCTCGGGAACTCAATGGTGACAAATGGTGTCAAATCTCTGTGGGTTGAGGTGAGTAAAAAATAGCTCAAAAACCCTAATGCAACCGAGTGCGCAGAAGGAGAGCTCAAAAAAATAGGGCACTCAGGCCAACAACCAACTCAAAACACCCACTATAACAGCGTGCTACAATAGGCGGAGTGTCAATAGAAATGGTAAGAATACCAACAAGCAACAGGTTGCCTACAAATAAAAAACGGTGGACTCGCTAGACCAAAAGGAGGTAAGGGAGCATGCAAACACCTAACTAAAAGTATTCTGACTCAACTAGACATATCCTCTGCAAGGTGATGAAATCCAAGTCAGACAATATGAATAGGAAAGCCAAGTGGCTGAGATATCCCCCTACTGGGAGGGACACTGGGAAGTCAATCCTAGAAGAATGGCAACTAAGATACCCCGTTCATGACACGTCTAGAAAGGTAAATCTACCATTTGGTCCTTTTACCACAATACCCCAATACAGGGATATCCCAAGAATTGCGAAAGGTAGCCCTTCAGTTACTAAATGGAGTGCGGTATTCCACTCAGGCCTCCGAAACCAATCTCGCGACTTCAACCCTCCTAAGGGAGAGGCCCTCTGGTAAACAGGTGGTGACCGTGCCAAAAAATACTAGGGGATTTTGGCTCCCTAATTGGACAACAGCTATGTCTTAAGTGTAAGTAACCGAGGGGTGTTATTGGAAGCCTATCCCCCTGATCCTACCTAACTACAAAGATTCTTTTGTGTTCCCCAAGTGGGGTTAGAATGTTGGTTGAGTTAAGTAGTTTTTTAAGTCTCACTTGAATTAGGTGACAGAGAGTGTGCTCGTGAGGTGATGAACCCGAAATAGAAGTGCCACACAAAGGGGAAATCTTCTAACAATAATATTGAATCCACAACTTTAACATGCAAAATTTTCTGAATTAAAATACTGAAATTTCAAACAGATTCTGTAAAATGGAACAGAAATGATGTTGCAGAAAAGGCTGTAAGGAAGTAGGGCTGCAGGTAGAACAGATGGCTATGCAGATGCAGAAAATATTGCAGTAAATGGGTTGGGTTCAGAAAACAGGACCGCGGGTTTGTGGCGAAATCGGGCGGTCGGACCGCGGGTTTGAGGGAAACAGGCGCGGATAAGTCGCGGTTTTCTAGCCAACAAAAATAGTCGGACCACAGGAAAAAATTCGCGCTAAGGGGATGAAATTCGCGCTCGGGATGCAGGAAAATGGCTGACAAGCGCAACCAGATCACAGCAAACAGGCTGAATAGCCGCGATCGGATCCCAGGTAACAGACTTGAATCCGTCGGCAGGGCACCGAAGATGGTCTGATAGCCGCGATCGGGTCGTAGGTAAAGGCCTGAAAGGCGCGGTCGGGACGGGACTGTAAAGGGAAAAAATGCGGTTTATGGTTGCTGAAAGGGACAGTCGAAAGTGAAAAAGATAAATAATTTTTTAAAATGAAAACAAAGATTCAAAAGAAAAACAGCGGAGTTGCCAAAACTGTAGCTAGGGTTTTACCCCTAGCTTATGCGAATGAGCACCTACTAAGGAAAATGGATTCCTTAGTAGCAGTTCAATAAAATGTAAACTAAAAGCTATAACAGAAATAAAAACTAAATCTAAACATGTGCATGAAACAAACAACAAAATGTAAAGAATGGTTTTTTATTGATAATACCTCCAATGTGAAGGTTGGTGAAGCCCTTTGCGCTGGTCCGAGTAGGTGGCTCCGAGCTCCAGCTGCTCCTTCTCTTTCTCTGGTGGTGGAAATGGGCCAAAAGGGGCTCTCAATGGTGAAAGTAGCTCAAAGGGTGAGCTAGGGTTTCAAGAGCAATTTTGGCAGAGTAAGGATGCTTGTGATTATGGATGTGAAATAAGGGGTCTCCATCACTTATTTATAGTTTTTTGGTGGTGGAGTGCTGGCCCATGGTTTTTGGAAACCATGTGGTTTAGGGCAGCTTGTTTAGGGTTTTTTCCTCCTTTTTCCTCATTATTTTTTATTTTTTATTTTTTCTTCCCTTTTTAGGGGATTTTGCTATTTTTAGAGGAATTTTGGATATTTTGGAGGAAAAAGGTGTTTTTATGGCCTTTTGGAGGCTTTTTTATGGTTTTATGGCCTTTTGGAGGCATTTTAGGCCTTTTGGAGGCTTTTTAGTGGGATTTTCAAGGTTTTCAAGGGAAATATGGTAGGAAAATGGACAAATGAGCCATATAGTGGGGTAGATAAGGTAGTGAAAACTTTTTGGGTGGTAACAGTCTTCATCGCAGAGTCATCATCACGAAGTCATAGAGTCATCATTATAGTTTCTGCCATCATTTTCTATTATTGATCATCGAACAATACTATATGTCATCAGAATTTTGTACTGATACAACCCTCTCTCCATTGGGTGTTGGCCTAGATCTCATCCAAGTATTCATCACATCTCAAGAAATCCATCTCATAGGAACAATTTGGGACCTTCTTTACATTTCCACAACAATAACTTGCATCTCCTACCTTCATCTTATCGTATCCAAATCATCTCTTTTGTCCTGCACAAAACAAAACAGAAAAAAATATTTAGATGCGAACACCTGTGATGTCAAGCTACAACTTCTACCATGCAAGAATCTCCTAGGAGCACACTTAGTGCATTATTTCTTTGCACGGTCAACCTCCATTCTATCAGAAAAGAGAGAACTACCTAGGTCCACCTCTCATGCTTCATGAACTTATCATCTCAACATGGGAACACATATATAGATATATATGTAAAGACTAATTATGACCAAATAACATACTACATCATGACCTCTTACATTCCTTGGTCAACCTCAGGGACTTATCACATATGAACAACCTGCATCCAGGATATTTTATGTTTAGAAAACATTCGAGGCATATTACATCCAAGTAACCTGTGTACCACACAAAGTCTTATTTTATACTCAAAAAACCCACATGACTTATTACATTCGAGTAACCTACGTACAATGCCAATATCATTTTACACTCGAACAACCTATGAGATTCCTTAGGACTGATTACATCTGAGGACAACCTGCAAGACTAATTACATCTGAGCATCTTGCTTCACCAGTGTTCTTCCCGCTCAGAAACTTGTGTCATTTCCAATGTGAGATATTATACATCAACTTTTTCTAGAATATAAACACATCAGAACTGATTACATTCAAGGATTAACTACGATATTCGCTAGGACTTATCCAAGGATAACCTACATGACTAATTACATATGAGCAATTTAGGAGCTTCACTGGGATTTTATGCTCATACAACCTGTCTCTCTAGCTATGATAGAACACATCACTCCCTCTTTCGAGGTATCTCGATATGGATCACACCAAGTCTTTCTCTGAAGTACTTTAAATTCACTCTTGCTAGAGGATTGGTCAACACATCATATATCTTCTCATTTGTTTCCATGTCTTGGAGTTTCACTACTCCTCTTTGCACCATATCCATAATATAGTGGAACTTGAACTCGATGTGCTTCGATTTTTCATGGAAAAATAGGTTTTCTGACAGCGTCACACAACTCTAGAAACCATGGAATTTCATTGCATAGTTCGGGATAAACCAACGAAGAAAATTGGCCTTGCCCTGAAAGCTCTAGAAATGTCATAGGGCACATGGAGGGGGAAGATTTAGGATGGCCTGAACATTCAAAGGATGCACAATAATCCCCTTCTAAGACACTATCAATCCTAATCAGAAACCTACTAGGACATATAAAAAACTTTTGAGGAGGTTTAGGAGGAAGTTATATTTGCGACATCCAAGGAAGACTTGCGATAAGTCATCGAAATGTTGGCAACACTTTTGAGATCAAGCTGTGAGGTCATCTAAATATACAAGAATAATGTGAACAAGGTCATTGAATAAAACGTTCCACTACTACATTTTGACCAAAAATCTGACAGCCGTCATGTTGGATTTTCGACACTTCCCTGTCGCATGTACGACACTTTGATTTTTTTTTTAACCGTCGGAAACTTGTCGTCGGGTATTCGACACCTAGGTAACCGTTGGTTAAGCGACACCTAAGCAATCGTCGGTTAAATTTACAGCGTCGGTTAAGCGACGGAAGTTCTTCGAGAGTAATAATTTTTTTTAATAGAATAACCCTACATTCCGTCGTAAAATCAACATTCATAGACGTCGATTAAGCGACGAAGAGGCATATTGGGCGTCGGTTAAGCGACGTCTATTAATGTTTTTTAAAAAAAATTCGCCTACAGAAGAGTCGGTTAAGCGACGTCTGTAGGTGTTTTAAAAAAAAAAAATCATTTATCAATAAGACACGAGCCCTAAATGCAGTATCCTAAGTCAATAATTGAGGGAGTCTCTGCTGCATTCAAACAGCCTGTTTCAATAACATCCAATCCGAGACTATAATCAATTTGGAAATAAGATGGACATGTTTACAAAATTACTTCAACAAAATTTGAAAAAGAACGATGATATCAGTAACTTATCTTCTTCGATGACTAAGAACAGACAGTTACTAAAAATGCCTCTTTCTTAGATTAATACAATGCTCTATCTTCTTTCCAGACTTGTAAATTTATTAGAGGAAACACAGGTTTTTGATTGTTAGACCAATTTGAAGTATTCTTAATACTATATCTATTCTTTCTTAGATTAATACAGTTCTCTATATTCTTTCTAGATATGAACTTGAACTTGTAACTTTATAAGAGAAAACACATGTTTTTTATTGTTAAATCCATTATTTCTTGATTGTTAAAGCCATTCGAAGTATACTTAACGTTATACATATTCTTCTTTTTGAGATTAATACAGTGCTCTATCTTCTTTCCAAATATGAACTTGTAAATTTATAAGAAAAAACACAGGTTCTTGATTGTTAGTCCAATTCAAAGTATACTTAATACTAAATATATTATTTAAATGTTAGACTCACTAAACTGTAAGTAATACTAATGTTACTGTGTTTACTTAATTATTAATGAGCAAAAATTTACAAATGCATTGTTATTGTATCAACATAGTAAATCATTTTTTTATTAAATATAACGTACCTCAAAAACTTATTGTACTCTGGATGCATGCTATACAGGCAACCCAAAAATTAAATTATTGTACTCTGGATGCATGCTATACAGGAAACCCAAAAATTAAATTATTGTAGTCTAGATGGGATCAGAGTGCAACTGATATGTAGCAAGTTTGAATGTGCTTCAATAACCACTCTCAAATCAAACTTTCCAGCTTGTAAACTCCACCCGTCCATGAAACTGGCAGAGTAAACATGATACATGCAGGAATGAAATATTCTAATACAAATTACAACCTCCATTATACAAAACATTGTTACTACAATAAAGGTGACCTCAGAGTTTGTCCTATATCACATTTCCTCTTGTCACATGAAATAAGCCTCCCAAAGCCTTGCCATGCACAACTCTCTTTTCAATAGCCCTATAAAAGAGAAAATAACAAACTGCAAGTAAATGGGACAAGTACACACCTTCACCAATTCTTTGTCATGATGGCCTGCTTGCCACCAAGATGGCATTTCTTCTTCTAGTGATCTTTCATACTGTCCCAACTTATTGCAATTATCACATTGTCCAAGCTCTTTATGATTTTATGTGGGACTAGGGGCTGTTGGGTTTTGTACTCCAACATCATTTAGGTATGGATCTAACTGGCCTGATGCAGCTAATATTAGACCTGCAACCAGTAAATGACCAAAATTTTTACAGAACCATGATCCATCATATATTTTATAAATTATAACTGACTAGAAAAATTATATCAGTGTCCACTAATAACCAAAATAGGTCAAATGGAGTTAAAATACACCAAATAATGATACCAAAATGGACTGCCTAGGGCATCTCTCCCATAAAGAATAAATAAAGTAAATATATAGCATAACATTATATCAAAATGAGGCTGGATAAATATAACCAGGAACAAAATTTTCCATGCAATTTTTTTTAAAACATCCATGCTCAGCCTCCATGAGTGCACCCTGGGCATATTTAGATTAACTTGGCCGAGTCAATGTGGAAGCAGCCGATTTGGTGCTGAACAGGGGATTAAACTAGTTGACATGTTTTTAAAATATTGTTATTAACTACAGTTTTGTTATTGAGTTGTACCTTACTGTGTAGTCAATTTGGTCTTCCAGTAACATATGGCATAAACATCAGCATTGTGAAATTTTCATTGTGGTATTTTCATCATAAACATGTTGTAATTGAAAATCTTCCAATAGACCCTGATGGTATTTTCACCACTTGCTTCCTCCCAAGACAGACGATCACTTCTAGCCATATCAACTAACGAAAGCTTGCTATATAGATCTTCCCCAGCAAGACTATTTAAGTAGTTTAAATGGATTGTGACCATCCTGAGAAAGTGAAAAGTTCTGAGTTTACATCATAAATAATAAATAAAAATACTACAACCCAAGCTTATTAACTATGAATTTTGAAGAAAGTATTCAAGCTTGTAATTGAAAAATATAAAGAAGAATAGAAACAGCTTAAGATCAATCAATTTGGTCATTTTCTGCCACTTACTTTTCAGAATAGCTTAGTTTTTCTAGCTTAGGGTGATAAGCATTTGGGCCTGTGTTTAAATTGATCATCAGTTCCCAGAATATATCAGAAAATTTGTAACCCATTCCCTTAAGGGGGTTATTTTATATGATTATAACACACAAAAATCTAATTATCATTTTATTAAAAATAGACATTATACCTATTCTAGCTCACATGTAAACAGAGATTCTCAAAAAGCACTAGAAGGAATGGTATTCTTGACATGTAAAAGTTGGAAAGTAACACCATAGCTTTGCATTGTAAACTTAAGATATGTGAAACATACAGATGAGAATGCTTGCATTTTTGGTCAAAAATCTGACAATATCTGATATAAAATAAACAGTATGACAGCCCACAGTACAACAGTAAGTAGTGACAAAAGGAACTACCATTCAATGTGTCTCAGTAGTATACAGTACCCAAATGAAACATAGTTATTTAAGGCAATTATTATCTAATTATAAAGCTGTCCATCCAAAAGAATTAGAACAATTTATGTATGCAAAATGGAGTCTGTTTGCATGCTGTTCAATGCACTTACAGGCCTGGGAGTGAGCCTGTTTTGGGTTTAAACAGGCTGCTAAAGGGGCCACCGGAAGCATCCCTAAAGGCAATCCACAGTCCACAAGGGACTGTAAAAAGGCAAGACCGAGCCCTACAGAGGCTGGTTGAGGAGGTAAAGGGGATGTCTGAGGTAGGATGAGGGCAATTTTGACATATTAGTGTAAATTTGATTTTCTTCCAATGTCTTAAAAACTTTCTCCACATGCCTAAGGTGCCCTTTCCACATTTCACTGTAGATAAGGATATCATTAAAGAAGATGAGCATAAAGTTCCTCAAGCACAGTTGGAATATATTATATTTCATTCAATGTTGTTGGTGCATTGCTCAAGTCTAATGACATCACATTAAACTGAAAATGACAAAATGTCCTTCATGGGTTCCGAAGGTTGTTTACTCCACATATTTTAACCATACACAGATCTAGTAGCATCCTGAACACATTTTTCTCCACATATTTTAACCATACACAGATCTAGTAGTATCCTGAACACAGATCAAACTCAGAGAAATATTGTATCCTGTGTAACTCATCTGACATTTCATCTATAAAGGGTATAGTTAATCCGTTTTTGATGATGATCTTATTTAATCACCTGTAATTGATGGATAGTCTAGATGACCTTGCCTTTTTCCTTACTAAGATGTACAGAGAACTGAAAATCAAGGAATTACAAGGAACAGGGTCAAAAGGTCAACATGGAAATATGGCATGTGACACAATAGGGGATCTCCTACTTCTAGAAGCAACAAAAACTCTAAGACCTAAAAACCAAACTTCTCAGAATGACTTATGATTTGACACCAAGGCTGCTCACCATAATGGGTATCTAAAAATACGGTCAAATGTAAAAAAATCCGAACCCTAATTTGACTGTGCAATGGATAACGTTTCAGAACAATATGAGTGATGCTAATAAGACATAATGTAGAAAAACTGGAATACAAAAATAGGAAATTGGCAATGTCTAAACCATATGAAGAAAAGTACCTTACTCCCTGACATCTTTGTCTCAATCAGCATTTCTAGAGAACAACCAAAATGGATATGGGGTTTTAGTAACTTTTCAAAGATCAAGATCTTTTCTTGTCTGTTGCAGTCATCAGAACCTGCCACATAAATTGCAAGTTAGATGAACCTACATCCATGCGAAGTTGTAGTTAATTTGCAAAGGCTACACTGGTTTTATTGTTGAGAAAGTGAAAGCTACATATTCAGGGTGCTTAAATATCTAAGAAGTTTGTGCTAAACTCTTACATCATCAAAATCCACGGAAATATGTGAATGTTCTCCCATGAACCACACCTGTGCATTGAGATGAGCCAAAAAGCAATATTAGCCATTAGAGCAGTAAAATGAACTGAAAAGAACCTCAAAATTAGCCATATAAGCCTAAAGTGCCAGCTTCTTAGTCATGTTAATGATAAATAATAGTGTGTAAACCAAAGCACCAACTCTGTAACACGAGTAAATAGAAGCTCTCATAATCTCAGAATCTGGTTCAATGCTATCAAACTCCATGTTAAAACAAAATTCAAAATCATGCCATGTTTTTGAAAGCATCATATTACATTGGAACAGCCACAAGAAACAGCGTAGAAGGCTGAGAGAATGCCAGCAAAGAACTTAATTCATTCAACAAAAAAGGTATAGGTTTTATTAATTCACATCAATAAAAACCATTGGCTCTTATATCCATTCAGGGAGGTGCACTAGTTAACTAGGGTTTGACTTAGTCTATAAAGGAGAAGGAAAAGGTATAGGTTTTATTAATTCACATCAATAGAGAGAAGTGAGTGATTAGATTCTCTCAGCAAAAGGTAGTTGACCTTGTTGAGATTCCTACTCCAGTTGTCTGAGGATTCTACTAGGAAGAGGGAGTTGACTTGGATGGGCTGATGCATGCACCACCGGTTTTGGATTTCAGTATCAATGAGATTGTACTCATGTTGGGATGTTCTGAGTTAGAGAATATTTCAATGGTTATTTAATAGATTTGATATACTTTTGTTATCCCTGTATAGAGGTGAGTTCATTGTTGCAAGAAAATCTGAATAGTTCATGATGTGGTGTGAAAATATTTTGACCAATTAAGATCTCATGGAGGACAAAGGAGCTTGGCAGGTTGCTGATGCAGTATTCCTTGTTTTTTCACTTTGAAGATTCTGAAGAGAGTTCAAAGTAGCCTATATGAGTGTGTTAAGTTGTTAACTTGTCTTCTTAGTTTCAAGTTTTATTTTCATAAATTCCAACTAGGTTGACCAACTTTGTCACCCATGAATATTTGACAGTATTGTCATGTTGGAGGCTATATTATATAAATTTATAATGTATCAATCCTTTCTCTGCAACTCTATGTATATTGTTACACAGTATCAGAGCCAAGATTAATTTCCATCTAGAATATTAGTGCCCAGTTTTAGCCTTCAGGGCATCCAGAAGTCACAGTGAACATTTAAGATATTGTGGGCACATAAACAAAGGAGAGAAGAATTTGCCATTGCATTGCATTAGGTCAGAGACAATACATAACTGTATTTCATTGGTCAGTTCTGCATACACAGTGTATTCGGGCTTGCTTGAGGATGTATCAAATGCTGTACAACTTGGAGAAGATGTCCAATTTCCATCTAAAAGGCTTGCAAAGGTTTTTCTCAGGTTTGCATTCTTTTGTGATGAGCTTCTTAGTTCTACAAAATATGCACAGTGGGGCAGTGAAGTCCAGTCTAGAATTAAACAGGGGAATTTATCAACTAGCCAAAAGTTCATTTGAATTATCTTCTTTCTTCCAAAATATTGGTGACTGGTTATTGCAGGGGAAAACTTCCAGCATGATAAGAAATGACCACAAGGTAAGATAAGATGACGAGCCGAGAGGCTTAAATATGGAATCGAAATGTATCTACAATAACTATAGCTTAAATGTAGAATAATTACAACCAAAACATAGTCAGTTGCAAATGGATATAAGAAGAAAATGTCAGACTGTCAGTTCTAACAAGTTGAG
>LPNX010981189.1:13713-90318 GCA_001517045.1 Pseudotsuga menziesii
GCGCAAAAGAAATACCCCAAAGGAAGAAAACGCCTTATAAAATTAGCATAGACAGAAGGCAGAGCTTCTTACCCAATCATCATAGGCAACGATAAAATGATCTGCCCCTTTTGTCCTGTTCCAAAAGGGATACTTGGCAGCAATCATGTTGACATAGTCCCTCAAAAACAGTTGCAATGGGTGCATGTTATGAGAATCGGGTACATACATCCCTCTCACTAGCTCATAAACACTGTAAGGCAAATAAAACATGTGAGCCTTCCTTGGATCTCTGACAACAAACTATTTATACTATACACTCATCTGACAATATTTTTATAAAGCACCTAATCAAGGTCAGGGGTATCAATTCAGATCCACCCTGTTGATCAATGAATCCATTGAGTGAGGTTCAAGCAAAAACTACTGTCTGCTGTACAATGGACCACCTTGACTGCTTGAAGACTCATCCAAGGCTGGCCTCAACATCGAGATTGATTCTCTAGAGAATAATGATGGACATACAGCAGGGTACCACAGAATGGGGAGAAAACACATGACAGAGAAGGGTAGGAGGGACAAGGCAGAGCCAAACAAGGGAAATTGGGAAATAAACATAAGACAGTGAAAAGCAATATAAAATAAGTCAGGTGAATGGTGGGAACCAATGAAAGGCTCTATTAGCCTATAGACAATCCGCAACTTGATTGGAATTCTTTCTCAAACATAAAATTTACACTCCCAAACATTTGTTAAAACTAGATCCAACCACAACATACAGCTAAGTTTTTACAAGTTATCCACGGCCTGAAATCACCATCAAAAATAATTTCTTAATTCCTTGGTTGAGAGACTCCCTCATCCCTGTGCTAAGAGCTAGAAGTTCAGCCCAATGAGGTTTCAGTGCAAACACTTTGCAAGTTCATGTGCAAGGTTTGTGCACGCTTCAGTTCTATGAGTTTGATTTAGATAAATTAGGAAATACATATGCTAGAGTAAACTTGTATTCGTGGTTCAATGCATTGTTCTGGAATGTTCAATTACTGTGAAGCTCATTGTATTAACCTATTCATAATGTATCAACACAGTAGAGAACAAGGTCAGATCATATAACTGATTTAACAATCCACAATTGCACTGAGTGCTTGGTGAACTAGATGTCATGCTTTACAGGAATCATTTCTTAGAATACAATTACGTAGCATCACGATGCACATAAAATGCTGAGGGCTGTAGGGGATTATTTCATGACACTCATTCATGTTCCTCTGCTACCTTTGGCCTTTAACAATTGCATAGCAAACTATGCAATCCTGTATTACCGAAGACATCAAATTCTCCTAGCAATACAACTTGTCGATGTTTATGACATCTCTATGATCTGGTTTTGCTCTTTATCGTGATAAACTAACAGTCATAAGGTTAATAGAAAATAAAATAAGCTTAACAGTAATTGGCCATCCCTACAACAGTGCATTCAACTACAACATAAGGTAAAGTTCAGCACTCAAATGCTTCAAATATTGAATTTCTTGTTATTGTATCAAAGCAGTGGAGTTCAGGTTTGAAATATAATTCAGTTGCTTCAAATACTGAATTTATTTTAGTGTCTCCCTGCAGTGCAAAGCCTTCCCTTCCAGCTCCACATGATGAATTCTCATCACAGCAAATTTCTCCATTGAATCTGCCTTCTAAACAAAACTTGGATCCACTGGCTCTCCCACCAAATTATGGATTCAATCTGCCATATCAACAAAATTTAGATTTCCTAAGCAACATGCTAGCTCTGGAACCCAATCAAGAGAAACAGATGACACCAGATTCCAGAATTCTGCAGGAGTTTTTAGCATCAGATTTTCAGTTACAAAACTATGAACCAATAATTGAAGAGCCCACAACACCAGAACATGAGTATGTAGACAGCTCAGAAATTCCAGTTCTTGAATCACCTGCTATAGAGGATGATGAAATACCCACTATCAATTTGAATTATGATGACTGGGAAGCACAATATAATCTGTATCACAACAGCATCCAATGTTCAGAAGGTGCAGATGCATTGACAATATCGAAGGCTTTAGTGGCTGTACCACCTGAAGCTGCTACAATACCTGTACCTAAGCTAAAAAATATTAGTCGACTTCGGACTGAGCATCGAGTGTAAGCACCATATCCATTTCTGGTAATGTTGCATTCTTATCGAAGCAGAATGCTTTCGAATATTTATTCATTTAAAACAGAACACAGATTGCAGGTGCTTTGGCACTAGTATATTTGACCTTAATAGACTTTAAAAGAAAATGTTCTCATTTGACTTGGATTATTGTCAAGAAGGTTTTTTTTATTGTTTGTAGATATGAAATTTTAGATAACCATCAGCTTTTAAAAGAGGTAAGCATTGCATTTTCTTGGTTATCTACATTTCCAATGTGAATTGGTTAGTGTTCTAATAGAACAATGGCTAAAGGGACAATTAACCAAGCAGTTTAAAACTTTAATCTTCTTGATTTTTCTGAAAACAGCTTGATCCTAGAGAACCAGATGACCCCTGCTTTTATCTTCTGGCTATATGGAGTCCAGGTATGCATTCTTTGTGGATGATGTGATGTATATATGTTTGACTAGTGCAATGACAGACACTAGAAACAAGGAAATTCAAGGAAAATTGATGCTCCAGTGGGGCATATTTATTCCTAAACAGTATTACAAAACCTGCCAGGTTTGAGTTAGGTTCATAATTCAAACCGGCCTCAGCACATACAACAGGTCAATTTGACCCACTGACAACACAAGATCACTGTCTGCAAGCATAAGAGGGAGACTTTGACCCACAAACTCAATGGGAGGTGTAACATACTGAAGAGACGAGTTTTGACAGCTTTGTTAATATCCCACTCACTATTTGTATTGATAAGTATTACGTCAAAGCCATCCCATATGCATAAAGGATGTAACTATATCAATAAGAACTAAATCCCTAAAATTTTATACAAATGCAAAATTTTTGGCACAATATTGTATATTGGAATTGCTATGCTTGAAGGAAGTTGTTATGGACAAGCTGAGAGATAACTTGAGCTCTGTAGATAGAAATCCCCACCTATGAAACATAACTGGCAATGGAGGATCAGGTCTGTATTTCTTCTGAGGTCATTCTTCCAAAAGTATCTTTAATCTCCTCTCAATAAATTAGTTAAGAAATCAAGGTTGGTTGGCTGAGAACATTTTGTCTAGTCAAGAACTGGCTAGCAGAGATATTTCTACTGGCATTGAATGTTCCAGTTTTGAGAATGAGAAGTCAGTGTCTAACTGATGAACCCATTGGCCATAGTTGATTATTCGAATGTTTACAAAACTCACCAGGTTTGTCTCAGACTCATAATTTAAAAATCCTTCGCATAAAACAAGCCAAGATCACTTAGTGACAAGTCAAGCTCACTCCCCATAAATCTGGCTCATCAATTGCCAGCTCCACTTGCAAGTACTCATGGGTCAAACTGTTTTTTATGGGAGAAAACATGTATTGATGTCTATAGTGGCAGAACTCATACAGCCATGTTTACAAAAGCCCAAATTTACAATCATAAACTCAGTTTTATAATGGATTCTATACCAGTGTCCAGAGCAGTTTTAGCCTTGTTGATATGTTTTGTGGCTTGACTTCAAACAATGTGACTTAGAACATTATATTCAGAATATATGGCTTCATCTGCCACAGAGAAACAGAACTGGCTGGCACCTCTGTTTTATGTAGTCCTAGCCTCCTAGGATGTTGGTACAAATGTTAAAATATATCCAAATCCCATGACGAAGAACGCTGCAGCTTGCAGATAAAGATAGATATAGAAGTGATTTTTTCCAAATGCAAGATCATAGGATGCACAGAAGAAGAGATAGACACCAGCAAAAAGTTCCAAGACATGGAGTCTGTAAAAAGGAAAATCAATTAGCCATGGGCTTTAAAAACAGGTCGGTGATTAAGATGGCTTGTAAATTTTATAGGGGGTAATAAATGCATGATCCAGTAGAAGACAATTGCAGAATATGGCACAATATATGAGTAGAGGCAATACCTTTCTCCAATTCTTGAGCAAGATTTTTTAGTCTGCTTCCTATATTTATGCTTCATGGCATCTCCAAGCTTCTCTGTCACAACCCATTCATTGACACGGCCAGCTTCTAACAATCCAATGATAGTTGCGTTGGTTTGATGCAGAGACATCACATTTTCAAACAAGATCCAGAAAACAAGCAAATGCAGAGATCTGAAACAGCCAACACATCTCATTTAATTAGCTGTCATTGAACAATACAGACGAGACACCCTTTCTTGTTTTTTCCCATGACAAGTGAGAGGGTCATTACCAGGATATATCTTTTCACTTTTGTATGCATTACAAGGAAAGTATGGATGAAAAGAGGCTGAGGCTACTTACTTGGGAGTGCTTACTGCATTTAATAAAGTGATGATTGAAGGAATGTAAATAGCCCCCCATTTGGGTACTTGGACTTCCGGAACAAGTACAGTTGCAGGAATCACAACTCAGTAAAAGGTGAATATGACAAGGTGAGCCACAATCTTCCTTACAAAGAAGAAGGCATAAATGACACGGAACTTCTTCCACGCTGTAACTTTCTGCAAATCCAAACATTACAATCATCATCAGCAATGGTTTGAGTCTAAATTTCAACTAAATTCTTTTACCCAATCAACATATCTCAACCGAAGAGAGTTTAGATGATTATTAACCTTATTTCTAAGGATCTCCATGATCAAGGCTTTCTAAACAAATTTTCTGGACCACAAGACCAACGGTGCTGCTGATAGTGGTAGGCTTTGAATGTACTAGGTAATTCATTCTTGACCTGAATGGATTCAAAAGTATTGTCATGAAAATGGAAGACATTTCACATAAATACCAAAAAGCGAGATCTAATCAGTGATATTCACATAATAGGAATTATACCTCATTCAGATGTTAAAAAACATAGAAGATAGGAAACAAATACCTATAGGTGACCCAAAAGCACCAGGGGGAAGTTGATCAAATTCAACGCCAAGGATAGGGCTGTCATCACGTAATGGCTCCCCAAGCTGAGCTTCCACGGCAGCAATAGCCTGGAGGAGTGCTGTGGGATGCAGATGCAGGTTCGGCGCATATCAAATGGTAACCTCAAATTAACACAAATGACCAACATATCAAGATGGGTTCGGCGCATATCATACTGGGTGTAAATGAGGCTCTGCTAGTTATATTTTCAAGCTGAATTCTACATAGGATCGCATACATACAAAATGAAAAGAAGAAAACAGAAGCCAGTGAGAAAATGGATGGTTCCCGCGCGCCCTATGTGACTTTTGGTGTTTTTTTAACTAACGCGCCGTTGGTTAAGCGACGGTTACACCCCCTATGTTTTTCTTTGGTTGTTTGAATGATTTTTTTGACCAACGCACCATCAGTGAAGCAACGGTTATGACAATATCCGTCGCTTAACCGACGTGTGTGGCCACATTTACAAAAAAAAAATATCTTTGTGATTTTTGGTAGATTTAAAAGAAAAAATCCACGCGCCGTCAGAAGTAACCGTCGTATTTTGGATAGAAATGTAGTAGTGTTCATGGCTCACTAAAGAGTGGCTCCAGCATTTTTAAGGCCAAATGACATGACACAATACACAAGAGTGTCATAGGGGGTACTAAAATTATTTTTGTATTGATATTCTCTACAGATGTAGATTTTGTTATAACCAAAAAAAACCGTCCATGAAGAAAATACTTCATGACTGGAACAAGCGTCGATGATTTCTTTAATAAATGGAGTGGGGAAGTATAGAATCCCTATAAGGATAGTCTTTGGTTTCTTTTCTACGTCACAAGGAGGATAGAATCCTGAGTTGGAGCCAGCTCTTAGCACTATTTCTTTTACATGTTAGAATAAAAGGTTTGGTGAAAAGTAAGGAGCTTGTATATGAAAATCTTGGTAATATGATTGAGCGATGATGAAGTGGGTGCCAAAGTAGAGACCATGGTTTTCATATGTCCATGAAACCATAGGTTAAATATTTAAGATAACTAAGCAATAAGAAAAAGGGTCTTATGTCATGTCAAGAAAATATTTTACGGTTAGGATTGGAGAAATGGATAGATTGACGATGGAGGCTGGATCTGCATGTAGAAATTGCTCAGGAGATAAAGAAGTTCAAGGTTGGAGAAATGATTGAAAAATAGGTTTAACTGTTAGAATTGATTGATGGTGGATATAAGGGATAAAAGAGATCGACGACGAATATGGGGTACACTAGGAAAAGTTGTGCATCCAAAAGAAAGGAAAGTGATCAGTGGAAAATGAAAGGAAATAGGTTAAAAAGAAGACATAATCAATGGCTCACACTGAAAGGATGATTATATCAATGGTAGAAATGGATTATGCACTCGCAACATGCACGGGAGGTGGATGGAGGCCAGTATAGTGTAATTTTTACCACTTTCCACGTCCCAGACAAAAGATCATTTTGTTGGGTGAAAGGAGGTAGAAGAAAATTGGTTCTCCCTATCCCAAAATCACCAAAGGAGAATATTATAAAGGGATAAATACAAATTTGTTATGGTGTAAATGGATGGCATAATAATCTTTTCAAGTTCTGACATGGACTTTATCAAACACTTGGAACAAGTATTTTTAAAATGTAGAAAATTTGTTATTTCCTTGAACCCCATCAAATCCATTTTTTCTATGAAGGAAGGGAAACTTCTTGGGCATATCATTTCAAAGGATGAAAGAAAAAATGATCTTGACATGGTAAAAGTTGTTTTGAAAGTTGATATACCAAGTTGAATGAAAAAAAACTTTAATCATTCATTGGTCAAGTTAACTTTTTGAGGAGATACATTCTTAGTTTTGTAGAGATCTTGAGGAGTCTCACCAATATGCTGAGGAAATATTGTGACATTAAGTGGACCACTCAATATAATAAATCTTTCACTGACATCAACAAAGAAATAACAAAAGCACCAGTTTTGGTTAGACCTGATTTTTCCAAATATTTCATAGTTTTATATTTTACTTTTGAGCATACTATAGCTGGACTATTGTTACAAAAGAATTAGTAGAATGTAGAGCATCCCATTGCATTTTTCACCACGATATTGACAAATGGAGAACTAAAGTATGATATTAATGAGAAACAAGGTTATGCACTAATTAAATCTCTTAAAGATTTTAGCGTTTATGATGTGCATTCTCATGTCATTGCTTATGTTCCTCATAGTGTTCTGAATGATATTCTCACTCAACTTTATCCAGAAGGGAAGAGAGCAACATTAGAGGAAATTTCAACTCAAAATGAGCCTCTTAAAGAAAAATAATAGTTAAAATGATAAAATAATATTTATTAATTTTGCATGAATTAAAAAAAAACTATTTTTTTTTCGTATTTTCGACATGTATCCATGTGATTTTACTCAAATTTAAATTGGGGGAGCTTGTTGGATGCGAAATTAAATTTCGCATCCAACGAGTACCCACTTGGCATACTTTTGGTGGACCCCGCTACCCCAAAAACAAGAAATCCCTGAAAAACATGATGATGATGATGTCATCATCACATTTTTTTAGGTATTTCTTGTTTTTTGGGTAGTGGGGTCCGCCAAAAGTATGCTGAGTGGGTACTCGTTGGATGAAAAATTTGATTTCACATCCAACGAGATCCCCCGATCAAAATTTGAGAAATGTTATCATCACGTTTGTTTAGGCATTTCTTGTTTTTGGGGTAGCAGGGTCCATCGAAAGTATGTCGAGTGGGTACTCGTTGGATGCAAAATTTAATTTCACATCCAACGAGCTCCGCTGATCTAAATTTGAGAAAAATCATAGGGAGATATGTCAAAAATACGAACAAAAAGAGTAGTTTTTTTAATGATACCTATCCCCAAATTTATATTAAATATTTGTTTAATACCTATACGGTATTTCAAATTTAAAGCAATTTCATTGGCTTACACATTATGACATGGAATTTGAATTATGGTTAAAAGGCCCATTTTGAGTTGAAATTTCCTATAATGAGTGGACTGTAGTCTTTTTGGAATATGATTTGGAGATAAAACTTACCAAATTAGTGAAATGTTAGGGGTTGGAAAAGTTGATGAATAATGCTCATTGTGAATCCTTGTAGCTGAATTTTCCATCTAATGTTTCAAGTGGATTGGACTCATGATTGTAGGTAATCAAAGAGTTCTCTTTGTCTCCTTGGTAAAGTGATATTGTATAAGTTTTGGAAATTTTACAGGCACCTCCATAACTGAGTAAAACAAGAGCTAGATCAGTGGACTTGAGAGTGTTAGCAAAGGAGATGGAATGTATGGAGCTTCCATATGGATATCAGTGGAGGACCATAGAAAAAATTGGAAAGATGAAATACAAATTACATCAATAAAGAAGTTCATCTCAAGGCTCGAGCAATATTGAAGACAATCATTATTTAGAATAAGTTAATAGATTTTCCAAGTAGTTAAGAATATTCGTTGTTAGTAGTGATCTAGATGGAGATTGGTGGCCACCCACCTATTCTACTGGCTCAAAACAATTGTCCAGTGTGGCAGTTTCCTAGTTATTTTTCTACATTTTTTCAGGTCCCAAATGTCCAGGGCCATTTTGAGGCCCTAAACGATGTTTTTTAGCAATTCGGGGGCCAAATGGTTAAGATTGGCATTTATTTGGCTGACCAAAATTTCTAAATCTTAGATATAATTTTCCAATGAGCTATCTAATGCCCAAATTGGAGATCATATGCAAAAGTTATGACTCCAGGAAGTTGACTATTCAACTCACCACCTTGGGGCCGCAAAATTTATGACGGTTCATCTTCTAGGGTTACGTTTTGGACTTTTGGGGTTCTCACCCTCATTATTATTATAAATAGGCCCCTTTGGCCTCATTTTGTATTCATCTTGGCATGGATGAGCGTAGTAGCCACATCTCTTCTCAGAGATAGCTACCACCATTCTAGCAATTGTATTACAGTTTGTTCTATTTCCGCCATTTAATAGAATATTTGCTTATTGTATCTCTGTTATATTTGAAAAATATCTTTGATTATGATTCTTGTATATGTTCTTTCATTTCATTCACACATAAATCCAGATCAATGGTATCCGAGCAATCTGCTCTTTGATTTTTTCTCGGTGCATGTCCTTGACAAGGTCCAAGTATAGAGAGTTTGGTCTTGAGCTAGTTTCACTTGATCATTCTCGCCATCCCAAACGACCTCCCATGGTGGAAGAAAAGAGAAATGACAGAGCAGGAGATCCTATCAAGTCATTGCTCAAGGAAGCCCTCGAGTGACAGAGGAACGAGATGATGGATAGTTTCACCCAAATCCTTATACAAATGTCGGCAGCGACAAGTGCATCTTCAAGGAGCAGCCGGTTTGGGGATGCAACTCCCTTCAAGGTACAAGTTAACTTTGATATTCCTTTATTTGAAGGAAACATTGATGCAGATGCCCTAGATAATTGGTGGAATCTTCTAGAAGGGTATTTCTCTGTCCACAATTTTTTTGACAGAGAAAAGATCACCTTTGCGCTCCTTAAGGCAGTCCCCCATGTCCAAAATTGGTGGGGTACTTATTGTGAGAAAAACTCATCAAACAAGTCTATAATGTTTGAAACAAATCCCACTTGGGCCTTTTTCATAGATGTCTTCGGGGGACAGTATTACCTTGTGGGAAACTATGATGACCAGTACACAAAATGGACTATTATACATAAAGAAAGGGATAAGATGGTTTCGAAGTACACTAACAACTTTCATACCTTGCGCACAAATCTAGGTATCAAGGACTCCAAGCGGAACCTAATTTCAAAATATCATAGTGGTCTACATTGGTTCATCATAACTGAGATGGAATTCCTCGACATCTCATCACTTGGACCTGCCTATCGGTATGTTGTCAAAATCGAGGATAAATTTCAACAAAATAACAAAGAAGACTCTCAACCTGGAAATCCACCACAGAAGAAAGGTAAGGGAAACCATGACCTACAAAACACAGCAAAAGGAAATGACAACCAGTCCCCACCACAAGCAAAGAAGGGGGATGGAAAGACAAAGAAAGAAACCGGTAAGTTGTGCGAATTTCATAAAATCCCTTAGCACAACACTTATGAATGTGGCTCAAAGCAGTCATTAGTGGCCAAGATTAAATATTGATAATCAGATCCTGATTCTGATTCTGAACCCAATGCCACAACCGCATACAATGGGAGGCAAATCATTGATGCAAACCCCACTGCCATTGTTGCTACCACACAGATTCAACTATAGGATCCTGAGGATTCAGAGGTAGAGGAGAGCCTCTTTCACTCACAAATGTGGGTGAAGGGAATGACTCTACATTTTGTTGTTGACAATGGTAGCCAAAAGAACCTGATCTTAGTAGAAGTCGTCAAGACATTGGAGCTTCTGAAAACACCACACCCACAACCTTACATCATCGGTTGGCTAAGCCAAGGACAAGGTATCCACATTAATCAATAATTCCTCCTACCATATGGCATCAAGCCTTTCAAAGATGAGGTACTGTGTGATGTGGCCCCACTTAAAGTCTGTGATGTTCTTTTATGACAACCATATATGTGGAAGCGTCATGCTGTATATCAGTCACGACCTTGCAGCATCATTGTTACTTTTGGAGGAAAAATATATCGAATACCAGAGACTGTTGCACCTAACATACTCTCACAAGGTAGGAAGATAAGCTCCCACATTAGAAAATTATTCCTCTTCACAATTGCATCTAAAGGAGAACATAATATCACAGAGACTTCCACATCCTCTACACAGGGTGTCTTTGCTCATCAGACACAAGAAGAAGAAAAAGCCATTGTTTCCTCATCTATCAGACTACCTTTACTATGTAAGGCCATGCATTCAAGGTGCTCATTCGGAAACAAATCATCCATACAACAATTACAACTCTCTCGAGATGACAAATGAAGAAATCCTCTTCACTTCACCAAATGTCACACCAGGAGATAAATTCAACACACAATTTGAGATATGATATGGGATTCAACGCAATGGAGACAATTTATTCCTAAGGAGGGAGGATTGATCCAGATGGAGATTGGTGGCCACCCACCTGTTCCACTAGCTCAAAACAATTGTCCAGTGTGGTAGTTTCCTAGTTATTTATCTACAGTTTTTCGGGTCCCAAACTTTTGGGGCTGTTTTGAGGCCCTAAACGATGTTTTTTGGAAATTTGGGGGCCAAATGGTTGGCATTGACAAGAATTTGGTTGACCAAAATTTGTAAATCTTAGATATACCTTTCCAACAAGCTATCAAATGCCCAAATCAGATATCGTATGCAAAAGTTATGGCCCCGGGAAGTTGACTGTTCAACTTACCACCTTGGGGCTACAGACTTTATGATGGTTCATCTTTTAGGGTTACATTTTGGAATTTTGGGGTTCTCACCCTCATTATTATTATAAATATGTCCCTTTGGCCTCATTTTGTATTCATCGTGGCACGGATGAGTGTAGCAACCCCATCTCTTCTCAGAGATAGCTACCACCATTCTAGCAATTGTATTAGAGTTTGTTCTATTTCAACCATTTAATACATTATGTGTTTATTGTATCTCTGTCATCTTTGAAAAATGTCTGTGGTTATGAATCTGTATATGTTCTTTCATTTCGTTCACGCATAAATCTAGATCAAGTAGTTAATAGAAATATGTAATAAGGAAGTTACAAATGCTTAATTTTAGAATGTAGTTATTGTTAGGATTTTTAATCCTCCCTTGTCCAAACTTTCTAATAGACAGTTTGGGCAAGGGAGGCTTATAAATACTAAGAACCCCCTGAATCTTAACTTGTTCAATTATGGGCCCTCGTAACAATGCCAAAATTCACCCATATACAATATAAAATATACAAAATGATGCTTAATACATCGATTAAATAAGGGAAAACCTCATGGGAACCCCACCCCCCACCCTCCTCAAAATAAGAAGGAATAGGAAAATACAAACCAGTTTTAGAATACAAGAAGTTTCCTCATAAAATAACTTCTGAAAAACTTTGTTGCAATTACAGCTTCTATGTCGTAGTATGGTTCTTCTGTACATTAGAATCCCGAAGTTGTGCATGTGAACCTCTATATTTCATTAGGAACTGATGGACGTGTGTGTTTATTCTGTATGGAAGAGGTAGAGAATGATCAAATTTCTTCTTTTATGGTGAAGTAGTTGATCATTCGCTATCATCCTGTAGCACTTTCTTGGAATTTTGTTGCACTACTCTGTAGGGAGTGAATCTATGAGAGAGAGAGAAACATGATCATTCTGATACTGGGACCTAGTTCTCCTTCTGTCTTCTTGATTCCCAGAACCATCCCTAGCTGCATCAATGAGCTTTTGAGCCCATCTAGGCTTAGGCCTTTGGTTTGGAATGGATGTTGGATCTAGATATAGAATATCATGAGGTTCAACATGAATAACTAGATCATTTTGGTATTGATCCTCTTCATGTAAATATGAAACATGTAACAAATCATCATCATCAAAAATTGGTGGAAGAGTGGTTATACCTTCTTATGATTTGGATGGTGTTGCTTTAAACAACAGATCTTCTTCAAACTGAACATGATGCTCAATGAAGCATTTCCTAGTTCGAACCTCCAACAACTCGTAATCATTTTCATCTTTTGCATATCCCAACAAAATGTTGATGAACATTTGAAACCCGTAGTGAGTACATAGAAATCCAAAAGCTGATCAAAACAATGATTACATAGAAATCCAAAACATGGTCCTAACAATGATTACATAGAAAGCCAAAAGCTTCATATAAGCGGTTCAAAAACTTGTCTTTCTTAGTTGGATGATGGGGCTCAGCCTCCCTTCCCATTATTGTGCTAAAAAATCCCTTGTTGTGCAAGGAAACTTTCATATCTTCCCTCCAATCAACATAATTTAAGGGTGTTAGGATTGGAGGCATGGAAGGTTGAGAATCCATAATTATCCTTCTTATTAGACAATATCTTCAATCAAGCTACATAGAACCTATAGAAATTCATTGCAAAAATAGAACCATTTGCACTATGTTAAAATAAAGCCTTCCCTCTAGACATGTACAATTTCTCAGGGTCTGTCACACTTATGCCTCCACTCTGAATAGATTTAAAGGAAGCAAGGAAATCTTTATGGGACTTTTTTGGAAGCCCGATTGCTTCTGGTGTAATATGGATAGTAGACAGACTCGAAGCTTTTCTGAAATGGATCTGATACCATGTTAGGTTTTCCATTACACCAAAACCTGCAGATGTTGATGAACATTTGAAACAAAACACAATCCCCTATCATCAAACGTGGCGATTAGTCAACATTTTTTATATTCTTGGAGGTGCGACGGTTATACCTTTTTGTTGTACCGATACTCCAACACTCACATATCCAAAGACCTACTCTTTCACCTTGAATTTTTGAGGACTCCCAAATAATCTTCGGAGAAGCTTGATATCTTGTTTGGAAACCAAGATGACCTTTGGGGATGCTTTTTGTAGAATGGGTTGATAGCCTTACAACCAAGCAATTTCTATGGAAATTGAACCCAATGATAGATTAATTTTACTCACAACAATTATCAATTGAACATGCAAAATCACTCACAAAAGAGACTGAATAATGAGCTGAACACTAAATTGTATTGAATAAGTGTACAATAGACAACCCTATAACATAATAGGTTACTTCATTAAATAATTACATAATGGATTCGAATGCATGAGGAACAATTCGAATCTAGCATAAAGTAGGCTTACTAAAATTAAGAAAATCCCCCATAGGTGCAAAAAGCTGATCCCAAATCAGTCATGGAGCTAATGAATTGGAAAAAGCGCTTAGGAAAGCTAAAGAGTGATGGAATGACAACTCATACATGCTTTTAAAAGGATAAAAGAGTGTAGGATGAAGAGGACAAAAAACTAGTTCACCTCACCTAGTCAAACTTTCCCTATTGCCTTAAAGCATTGAAAAAATAGGCAATAAAGCAGAAAAAGCAGAAGGGCGCCTAGGAGACCAGGAATAAATCAGAATTGATTTCTTAGGGTTTCCCAAGCACTAAATGGGTCAAATTAGGCAATTTGGATCACTATGGATAGGTAATTGACAACTTGCATAAGCTGGGACACATGAACTAGGCAAATAAGACAAAAATAATTAAATTAATGTCTAAGGTAGCTAACTACAGGTTAATTATTATAACACCCCCCATTAAGCCTAACTTATGAGTAATATATAAGAAAAATATAGGGCCTAGAAACAAGGATTATTCACCCTTTACATATTGCATGTCCATACAACCAAGGAAAGAGGCAAAAACCACATGGGGAAATCCTCCCTTAAACATGGACTGTAAAACAAAATTTTGAAATCTTGTATTCACTCATGCTTCACAGGATGTTCAGCAATCCCCAGCAGTGATTTGAGATTGCTGAAGGTCTTCTCACAAAATGCTTTGGTGAAGATATCAGCTACTTGTTCTGAAGATGAACAGAAGAGTAGGTGAATGGTGCCATCATGCACAAGCTCTCTGATGTAGTGCATATGGATCTCAATGTGTTTCGTTCTCTGATTATGAACTGGATCTTTGCAGATTCAAATGGTACTCTAGTTATCACAATAGATGGTAGTTGAGTACTCTGATTCGAAGCCACACTCTCCAAGTAATCCCTGCAACCATAAACATTGAGTTGTTGCATTAACAACTCCTCTGTACTCTGCTTCTGTAGATGAGAGTGCAATGGCACTCTGTTTCTTTATTGACTAGCTGATTGGCCCTTCTGCAAGCATGAACACATATCCTGATGTGGAATTTCTATCTGTGCTATCACTTGCCCAATCACTGTCAGTAAATCCAATCAAATCAAGATCAGATTTTTCTTTATAGAAGATCCCATGTGTCCTTGTTCCCTGAACAAAGTTAAGGATCCTTTTGGCTGCTTTCCAATGGATCTCATGAGGCTGATCCATGTATCTAGAAGCCACACTTACTGCATAATAAATATCAGGTCTAGTATGTGTAAGATACAACAAACATCCAATCAATTGCCTATATAGTGTATTGTCTACCATAGGTGAAGAATCAGCTTCTTCCAGCTTCACTCCTGAAAGGAAAGGAGTCTTGCTTGTTTGCAGTCCTTCATTTTGAATTTTTTCAGCAAGTCCAAGGCATATTTGTACTAGTACACCTTGATTCCAGCTTTGTTTTGAGCAATATCAAGCCCCAAAAATTGGCTTAAGAGCCCCAAATCTGTCATGGAAAAGGCTTGGTTCATTGCACCCTTTAAGGAAGCAATCTCATCCTATGAGCTTCCTGTAATGAGGAGGTCATCAACATATAACACAATGATCATTAATTAACCATTAATTAACTTCAAATAGACATTTGGATCTGATTTGCATCGAACAAAATTCAATGATAGCAAGAAGCTATTGATCTTGGCATACCAAGCCCTCGGGGCTTGCTTTAGCCCATACAATAACTTTCTCAACCTGCACACAAGAAAAGGGTTAGTAGAAAAACCTTGAGGCTGCTGCATATATATCTCTTCAGTGAGATCTCCATTCAGGAAGGCACATTTTACATCCATGTGATGTACCTTCCATTGCTTTGAGGCTGCAATGACTAGGGCTAGCCTGATGGAATCCATCTTTGCCACTGAGGAAAATCTCTCATTGTAATATATCCCATGAACCTATGAGTAGCCCTTGGCTATCAATCTATCCTTTTAATTCAGTGGTGAACCATCAGCAGCAAATTTGGTCTTGTAGATCCACTTACACTGAACTAACTTCCTCCCTAGGGGAAGATCCACTAGCTCCCATGTGTTGCTCTTCTGGAGTGAGCTGAACTCTTCCTTCATGGCTGCTTTCCATCTTGGATCTCCTGCTGATTTTTCATATGTTTGAGGATCAGATTCCACCATCAAATATCATTTTTCAGCAAACATAGGATCCTTCATGCACAGACCACTCTCAAATTGAGATTTAGTCCTCCTTGGCTCATTGGGATCCCCAGCTAGCTCTCCTGCTACATGTAGTGTCTTTGCTACCCATTTTGGCCTTGTAGGGCTGTTAGGGTCTGCAATAAACTCATATCCATTAGACAAATCAGAATCAGCATGTTCAACCAACTCTTCACTTACTTTCAGAGGTTCAGGTGGTGAAGAGGCTTCTCCAACTTCCACTGCTGCAAGGGGTTCTTCTTGAAACTAAACACACCTTTCGATGAAGGCTTTATTTGTGCTAAAATTGATCAGTTTGTACTCTTTTGAATATTTAGAGTATCCAACAAATAGACACTCTTGGCCATTAGAGAGAATTTGAGGTCAAAAATGGGCCTCCTAAGAGATGTACTACAAAAATATAAAATATATTAAAATATTATGAGTTAGGGGTTGTATGGAGTAGGTATATATGACAACTCACCTCCTACACTACTTTTTATGCACAATATAAATAACCATGGTTGAGTTACTTTTCTAAATTGACTATAAATAAAATTAATAAAATAACTCTAGAATGATGTGACTAAGATTCATTGTAAATTCCAAATTTTTTTTTGTTCTTTAACATTTATTTGTCTTGAACTTGTAAATAAAATTAAACAAAAATGAATTTAATTTATATGCATAACTAACATATTTTTTTCATATAAATATCATTCATGAATTTAATTCATTTTAGAAGTACAAGATTATATATATATATTAGTTTGACATTATGATGTTAATTACAATTGAGTGAATATATAATTTAAAATTAAAAAACATGAAAATGACAATATATTATTTTATAAAAAATTGTGAAAACACATTTTTATGAATTATGAGTACTTTACTTGAAAATGACAATAATATTATTTTATGAGAAAGTGAATTGTGAGTTCTTTACTTGAAAATAAGAATAATATTATTTTATGAGAAAGTGTGAAATGACTTTTATTGTGAGTACTTCACTTTATGACTTAAAAGTACTTGTACCACTACCTTGGTTAACTATGGATTTTCATCCACCATAAAAAATGTGACAAATAAGCATTCTTAACTCATGCAATGCCACCTCAACCATGGGGGATGATGTCATCTACTAGAAAGTAATTGGTTGATTTTTATAGTACATTTTGGTCCTTTTGAGGCCCATTTTTTACCTCAAATTCTCTCTAATGTTTGGGGCTGCAAATCCTTTCTCTTTTCTGTTGGAATTCTAGCCCAAGCCCTTGAGCCAAAAATCCTGAAATGGGTCACATCTGGCTTGTGCCCACTCCATGATTCGAAAGGAGTCATACCTTAAAGATGTTTATGAGGCACCCTATTCTAGATATAGGCTGCACAGTTGATAGCTTCGGCCCAGTACTTTGGTGGCAAAGTTTTGGCCTCCATCATGCATGTTTCCATCTCCTTCAGTGATCTGTTCTTCCTCTTAGCAACACCATTTTGCTGTGGTGTGTAAGGGATAGAATGTTGCATATGAATACCTGCATCTGCACAATAATTAATAAACTCAGACTTGACATACTCACCACCATTGTCATATCTGAGGACCTTGAGTTTCCTCCCAGCCTAGTTTTCAACCAAAGCCTTAAAGACTTTGAAGAGGCCAAAAACTTTAGACTTGTGTTTCAGGAAGTAAACCCAGCAATACCTGAAAAATTCATCTATGAAATTCAATGCATTTTTGGCCTGACTCATGGACATATGAGGGAATGGGCCGGAAACATCACTGTGGATCAGCTCGAGGGGTGCAGAGGTTCTCTCATGACTAGCTCTCTCAAATTTATGCTCTGGGTGTTTTCCTAGGATACAACCTTAGCAGACTCCTTTGGATAATTTTATCTTGGGAAACCCTATGACCATCTCTTTTTCACTAAGATCATAAAGATACTTGTAATTTAGGTGGCCAAATATTTCATGCCAAATCTTGCTTGCTTCATTAGCATGAATCAGAAGAGCAGAGGGGTTTGAGTAGGGTAGGAAGTGTGAGAACATGTATACCTTCTGAGCACGATTCACAACTCCTTTTGCAATGACTTTACCACTTGAGATCTATGTGATCTCAACTTCATCAGGGGAGAATATGACCTTCTTTGGAGACCCAGTGTGAGTCATTTGGTACACTGATAAGAGGTTGGAGGCAAGACCAGGCACATACAACACATTGCTGAACTAACCATGATCAAGATCAATCCTCCCTTTGCCCAAACTTTCAGTGAGAGAGTCATCTCCCAGTACTATAGGTGGTCCCTTCGACATGTCAAGTGAGGAAAATTCATCCTTGGTCGAAACCATGTGTCTTGAAGCTCCATAATCAATGATAAAATTGGGTGAGCTTGATGTGCCAGCAACCAATGCATGAACTCTCTCTCTGTCATCTAAACTTGATCCTCCTTCTCTCTTCTTTGAGTTGTCTGGAAGGGAGATGCCATTCTTCTCTAGGAGTTGGGTCAGCATGTCTATTTGCTTCTTCATACAAGAGCTTTCAGTACGATTGCCCTTGTTGCAGTATGCGCACTTGCTCATTTCTCCTTTGTTTTTCTACCTCTGGTTATTCTTCTTGGAACCTTGTGGCTCCTCTGGAGACTTGTTCTTGTCTCTCTTTTGCTCAGGTGGATTTTTAGCTTTCTTTTTGCTTTTTGAATCCACCCTCGAATCTCTAGGAACCAAAGCTTGGTCTTTCGATGGTTTGATGTTGCTCATCATCACCAGCTTGTCTTGTTCTTGTGTGAGAGATTCCATGAAATATGCAAGGATAGGCATCTTCCAGGTTCGATCTGTCAGTTTTGTGGCATAGAAGGTCGAAACAAACATTGAATAGTCAGGGCCAAGCTTTGAGAGAATGGCCAAGACCAGCTGATCATCCTTCTTTTTGATCCCACACTGTTTTAGCTACAAAACAAGTGCTTTGAACTTGGAGAAATAGAATTTCAGAGATTCAAAGCTATTGGGACTCAGGGAGATCAGTTAATTTTCAATTTGATGTCCCCTCATCTCATCTGTCTTTCCAAAAAGATTAGTAAGCTTCTCCCATACTTCATTCGATGATGTCAATCCATCAAGATGGGAAAGGAGGTCTCTAGAAATACTCAGACACAGGAGACCATAGGCCTCATCCCTCCTGTTGTGTCATTTTATCTTCTCTATAGCTGCATTGGGATCTTCTTCTATTGTGATAGTCACCCTATAGAGGCATTTCGCTCTCAATAGTATCTCCATCTCTGATTTCCATTCAAATAAATCGAAGGGAGTCAAGATGATCTTCTGAGATTGATCCATAGCTTAGAAATTGTCCTAGCTGTCAGTAGAAGGCTCCCAGTCACTGATGTCGAACATGCAAAACAATTTTGAAGGAGAGAAATCAATCTAAAATGGCTCTGATACCATGTGGAAATTGAAACCAGTGATAGATTAATTTTACTCACAACAATTATCAATTGAACATGCAAAATCACTCACAAAAGAGATTGAATAATGAGCTGAACACTAAAATGTATTGAATAAGTGTACAATAGCCAACCCTATAACATAATAGGTTGCTTCATTAAATAATTACATAATTTATTCTAATGCATGAGGAGCAATTCGAATCTAGCATAAAGCAGGATTACTAAAATTAAGCAAATCCCCCATAGGTGCAAAAAGATGATCTCAAATTAGTCATGGAGGTCATGAATTGGAAAAAGTACTTAGGCAAGCTAAAGAGTGATGGAATGAGAAATAATACATGTGTTTACAAAAATAAAAGAGTGGAGGATGAAGAGGACAACAAACTAGTTCACCTCACCTAGTCAAACTTTCCCTATTGCTTTAAAGCACTGAAAAAGCATGCAATAAAGAAGAAAAAGCATAAGGGTGCCTAAGAGATCAGGAATAAAGAAGAATTGATTCCTTGAGGTTTCCCAAGAACTACATGGGTCAAATTAGGCAAGTTGGACCACTATGGGTAGGTAATTGACAACTTGCATAAGGTGGGACACATGAACTAGGAAAATAAGACAAAAACAATTAAATTAATGTCTAAGGTAGCTAACTATGGGTTGATTATTCTAACAATTTCAAGACCATAAAAAAATTCTTTACAAAATTCAATTCTCTTTGAATTCAATGTAAACATTGCAGAATAGAAATAAAGGATGAGCAACATGTGCTTTCCATACTTAGAAAACTAGGTATTGAGTATTCTTTATTTGTCTCTATCTTTCATTCTTCCATTCCCAATTGGAAGATTCCCTAACTTGATATATTTGTTGATTCCTTAATACATGAGAAAGAGAAGTTGGTCCAGATCATATTCCTCTAGACTTCCAAATATCACGCTCTCCTAGTAACATACTCTACCAAAAGAGAAAGCTAAAGGGATGCATAATGGGAAGGATCCTAAAGCATCTGATTCAAAGCCTAGAGAGAATCAAAAGACTTCCGAAGGTGCTTCGGGCTCCAAGAAGAAGAAAATGTTTGAAAATAAGATGTGTCCCTATTGTATGAGGGCTTTTCAGCCATAAGAATCTTTCATGAAGAAGCAAGTCAACCAGCTAAATTCCCTCCTTGAATAGAACCATTTTCTTTTCCACATAGAGCAAATAATTTTGATGTTGGACCATAGACATAATATCATGAGAGGTGTCATGCCTTGAATTCTATCCTTACTCAGTCGACAAAATACTTGATTGATTATGGATCATCCAACCATATGGTTTCCTTTAGAGAATATTTCTCTACCCTCACACTATCAAAAGGGACTAATATTCACATGGGAGATGACTCTCAAATTCCAACAATAGGAACAGGTTGAGTTAAAATCCAGCACGATCAGTTAAAAAATGTTCTCTATGTTCCCTCCCTTGCAACTATTTTTTTTCTTTTTCATATGACCCATACAGGCTCTCCCAAGAGAGTTACATTCGACTAATATTCAGTTGAGCTCACAAAAAATGGTACTGGAAGACTCATAGCAAAAGGTATTGCAAATCATTTTACTAAAGATTATGAGTTCTCACTTTTTTTTTGTGTCTCACCTCCTACAAATTTTTTGAATCATGGTAACAATTCCAGTAAGATATTGCATGAGATATTTTTGTAGCTCAATTTGAAATATCTCCAACAACTCCACAATGATAAAATGGTTGAATGTTTTCCTCTCATCCAAACTTCTGATGGAGTATGTTCTTGTTTCTTGGTAGGTAAGCATCCAGAGAAGAAGTATGACATTGGGAAGGAACATAGGGTTTTCTCTATACTTTACTTGATACGTAGTGATGTTGCTATACCAATAACCACATCATCCGTTAATGGTTGCAAGTATTTCCTCACTTTTATTAATGATTTTTCTAGGCTCTGCAGGATATACTTTATGAAACAAAAATAAGAAGCTTTTGAAATTTTTAAAGTTTTTAAAGCTATGGTTGAGAATAGTTTCATGAAAAAGATCAAGTCCATAAGATATGATAAAGTAGGACAATACATTAAAATATAGTTCCATAATTACTATGAATATGAGGGAATTCAAATGGAACACTAAGTTCCATACACACCACAGCAGAATGGTGTGGCTAAGAGGAAAAAGTGATCATCAAGGATAAGGCAACATGTCTTCTCCATCCTAAGAATATTCCTTCTCTTTAGGAAGAAGTTGTAAAATATGTTTCATATTTGAAGAATAGGGTGCCTCATAAATCAGTGGTTGGGGACACTTCATTCGAAGCACTGCATGGGAAAAATACCATTCTCTCTCACTTTAGAGTTTTTGGTTCTAAATCTTGAGTGAGAATATCCATTGATAAGAGAAAATCCCTCCAAGCCCAAAGTAGCAAATGCATTCTACTGCGATATGCAGAAGAATAAATAGCATACAAGTTGATGGAGGTTACAACTAGGAAATGCTTCAGTGACTCGAATGTTCATTTTGAAGAATATCAGTTGTTTGATGCACCACCATCCAAATCAGAAGAAGTTATAACCACTCTTCCACCAATTTTGTATAATGATGATTTGTTAAATGTTTCATATTCAAATGAAGAGGATTCATATCATCATGATCTCATTATTGAGGATGAACCTCATGATATTATAGAATCATATCTAACATCCATTCCAAACCAAATGCCTAAGCCTAGATGGGCTCAAAAGCTCATTGATGCAGTTGGGGATGGTGCTGGGAATCCATAGGATAGAAGGAGAACTAAGTCCTAGTATCATAAGGAGCATGTTGCTCTTTCACTCTCTTATATTCACTCCTTATAGAGTAGTGGAACAAATTTTTAGGAAAGTGCTACATGATGACAACGAATGATCGGCTACTTGGCTCACAAAAGAAGAAACTTGATCATTCTCTACCTCTTCCATACAAAAGAAAAAAACAAATTCATTACTTCAAAAATACATTGATAAGTTCACATGCATAGCTTTAGGATGCTACTACATAGAAGAACCATACTATTGCATAGAAGCTGCAATTGCAACAGAGTGTTTCACAAGTTATTTTCTAAGGAAGAAACTTCTTTTCTTCTAAAAATTGCTTGTATTTTATTGTTCATGCTTATTTTTAGGGGGGATTTTCCCATCCATTTTCCCCCTATTTCCTCAGTTTATTGAGAATATTTTTTTATCTTTTAGATACTATATGGCTGAATTTTGGCCTTTTTTCTAGGGCCCACAGTTGTCCAAGATAGGATTTAGGGAGGTGTTAGGATTCATAATCCTCCCTTGTCTAAATTGTCTATTCGATTATATTTTCCTAACTTAGGATTCATTTAGTTATGATTGGGTCTAATACCATTGGTTCCACTTGTCCTAATAGATCTACATTTACCAATCACTAGAGTGTGGGGAACACCGATAGAGGATAACTTGAATTGACTGCATCTTCATGCTTCAGTTTAGGCGCCTCCTATACCAATCCCTAGCAACCTGTTTCAGTTATTGGAAGTTGTTAACTAGTCCATATTAGTTATGCTTCAATTACATTTAGTTACATATCCTCCAGTTCAATTAGCACCAGTTATGCATGGCTACATGTGGGAAGGCTCTGTTTTCACCTACTTCTCACCTACCATTATAGTTAGACTGGTTTGATTGATTGTAACTGATTGAGAGACTAGATTAGACATATGGAGTTGTCCTATTGAACTCCGATAGTGATTTGGGAACTTCTAGTTATCCATGCAGTTAGTCTTGAGTTGGTAGATTCGAATTCATTCCTCATGATTTGAATTCTCCTTTATGTAACATTCTTGTATATTGTTGGTATTAATGAATTTTATACTGTAATTTCCCTATCTCTACCCAACATCATTCCCTATTTATACCCATTTCATAAAAATACAGACATTGATATGCTTGTTTAGGACTTACTGAAGAAAGGTATTATTCACCCTAATACCAGTTCCTTTTCTTCACCAGTTCTTATTTTTTGAAAAAAAAGCGTCATGGTACCTCTACATTGACTTTTGAGCATTTAATCATATCAAAACCAAGGATAAGTTTCCAATTCTTGTTGTTGATGATCTTCTTAATGAGCTTAATGTTGCTAATTTTTTCTCCAAGTGAGATCTTTGTTCTAGGTATCACCAAATCTGGGTTCATGAGGATGATATCCCTAAAATGAATTTCTGCACACAAGATGGCCCCTATTAGTTTTTGGTGATTCCTTTTGGCCTCAATAATTTTCCTTCCACATTCCAGGGATTTATGAATAAAATATTTATTCCCTACTTGGGTAACTTCATTCTAGTCTTCTTTGAGGATATCCTTTTCTATTGTAAAACATGGGGTGAGAATCTCCAACATTTGTATCTTGTACTGTAACTTTTCTATGATCATCATCTCTGTGCCAATAAATATAAATGTGATTTTGGGCAGAACTAACTAGAGTATCTCAAGCATATTGTTTCAGCAAAAGGGGTTCATGTAGATCCTTCAAAAATAGATTCCATGAAAAATTGGATGCATCCGTAGACACTCAAAATCATTCGTGGGTTTTTGGGAATGATTTGCTACTACCGCAAATTTGTGAAAACCTATGGGAAGATTGTAGCTCCAATAATAGATCTAGTAAAAAGGATTATTTTACATAGACACATGCTGCTCAGTGTGCACTTGACAAACTGAAACAAGCTATGTATACCTATTGAGTCCTGGAAAATATCAGGCGACAACAGCAAGGGATTCTCCCCAGTAAATGTTCCCAACTAGCCTGTTACTATTTGGTATGGGGAATCCATCTGGTTTACAGTCCGGCTACCATAGGTCAAGTAACAAAAAAAAAGGTTTTACCGGTTGTAGCACAGTCCACCGTGTATGTTTTAGTTTTTTATATTTAAGTATGAGATGCAAGTGCCTATATAAGAATGCAGATTGATAGAGAATAGGAGGAGCAGTCAAAATGTGATGTGCAGGTTCTTACCTATCGTCTTAAACTCTCTCGCATCTAAATCACACACATCAAGAAATTAAAACTAGATATCCAACCTATCCCTAGGGAGCAAGGTTATCATTCATTACTGAGCAATGTATTTTGTACATGCATTATGAAAAATCACAGATAGCTGATACTTCTTTCAAAACACATGAACATTTAAAGATGTTTGAACAACCAGAAAGCCAATTGTTTATGAATAGAATTCATTACTCATAGTGAAAAATTCATAGAATAAACTAGAGAGCATTCATACAAGAAAATAGGTTCAAAGAGTTAGAACGATCTCATAGTTCATGGACACAAAACTGAAAACAAAATAGCTCACATTTAGCAAATCCATGGCACAACATTTGAAAGGTTCTAGAAATCTTTCTCCAACAAGAAACTTGTAATTTGTTTATGCAAAAGGAAATAGTTCTTCTTACATCAGATTCTCACAAATCTTGTCTAGGAAAAAGTCCTTATTCCCTCTAATTCTCCTATATTTATACAACAGCAAAACCTTTGGGTTTCCCCCTTGAGTGAACTTTGGGGTTACCCCAACCGTTTAACCTTACAAATTTTTCCTTTGTGAGTGCTCATGATTCATACAATACGTTAGATTTTAGATTAAGATTTACAAGCACTTTGTAAAAAGGGGCTGGCTTGGTAACTGATGAGCCATGTCCAAGCCTGGGCCTCTGTTCCTATCAATTCTATTCAATAACATGTTGATCTCAACCTTTCACTATCTTCTTTTTTAGTAACACCTCTACTTCTTACTTTTTCTTTCTTCAGCCAACTCCCTTCTGCTTTGTCCTTCAAATATGTCTTCTTTGTAGCAGTAATCATCAAATTGAGCTCTGAAGAATATTCTAAGTCCGTCTGCAGTTAAAACAAAAATTCATCATTAATTCATACTGCATCTTTTCAACAAATCTAAACCATACTAACAATAAAACTGATCATCAAAATGAGGCCCTACACTGCACTCTCATCATGAAAACCTTAAAATGATAAGAATTTAAAACCTCTGCCGCCCATAAGATAGCATAAAAACACACACAGAACAGGTGGGAAAAACGCCCACCAATGGGAGAAATCACTAAAGCATCGGCAGGATAGTCTTATTCACAGCCGCAACGGCGAGCTTTAAACAGACAACAAGTTTTGAAAGACCATTAAATCTATCGGTGTTGGAAAGACTAAATGCTATGGCATCGGGCAAAAAAACTCCTCGTGGGCGAACAAAACAACATAAATATTAGGTGGTTAGTTCACTAAAACACCGCAATGGTGGAAAATGCATGGAATAAGGGTTCCAAAATAATAGAAAACAACAGCAAAAAAAAAAACCAAACCATGTCGGATGATTAGTCCACTCCGGAGTTACAATGGTAGGACACAATCAGGCTAAGGGATCCGTGACAAATAAAACAAATCGGTGAAAATCATAACAATCCATCGGTGGGAGGAACAACTATATGGAAGATGGTTAATCTACTAAAGGGCCGCAACAGCAGAACATGATTAGACTACGGACCCCACAAACTGTGCAACCCTCAACGATTGGAACGACCAAAGGTCGTGCATCAGTGAAACAAAAGACTAGTCCCCCGATCAAATGTCCAATAAAGATCTGATAGTGAAAAGAGCAAAACATTTTTAAAAAACTCATGGAATTGGAAAAGGTAAGGGATTTCGTCGGAGTGCTTGTAGTTTTCCAGCCGCAATGGTGGCAACACAAAGGAATATTTTTCTGATGGTGATAAAACAAACAGTGCATCAGTGAAAAACATTGCTTTAGATCGAGTCATTCATTATTTAGCTTCTGCAATGGTGGCTGTGTAGACAACTACGGCCCCGATTCATTGTTCAAATGACTTTCGACAGCGAAAACCAAAACCCCAAGTTCAAGTCAAACAAAAAGTAGTCATTCAGCTTCCTTAATTCAACCTCACAACATTCAAATTAGCAGAATACAATAGAGTTCAACAATCCAAAACAAAACCAAGCAAGACAAAATTTAAAAGGAGGGTCCAAAATTTTAAAAAATTTGGGAAATAGTTGCAGCTGCAACAATTGGTGACTACGTGGTGAATCCAGATCTTTGGACAATTTCTTCCTTAAGTAACAGACTATTTGACAATAAAAACAACCTATTGAATTCTTCTAGATGTCTAGATTTTCCACATGGCAAATGTATGTACTTTTAATCATTGATGATAGTCCAATTGGGAAAATGGAAACCAAGATTTCAAAATCAAGATAACTCTTTTGAGGCCAGGAATATGAGTTTTATTTATTACCTCTATCTTCAGGTAGCTTCCAGCTTGGATACCACAGGATTGTAACATATGATAAACAAAAATATTCATGTGTTCCTCATTCCCATGCCATTTTGCACTTTTTGTGCTTTCTTGGACTTTTTTGTCCTTTTTTTTGTCCACCTGCATGCCTTTCTTTCTGAATTTTATTCAAACTCCTCTATCCATAGTGTCCTTTTATGTGAGAGATGTATTTAATTTTTATCTCACGGACGAAGAAGAACTTTTGGCAATTTTGTACTCATATGATTCAGTACTTTGTTTTGATACATATTGCTTTCTTAGGAGTTTTTTTACTCTTATTTGCCTTTTGTCTTTCAATTCTTGGCATGGGATCATTTATATATAATATATTGTTTACCCTGCTTCCTTTCCATGGGTCTTTTTCTATCACCCCCTATGACATTTTTAAATGTGAGATGGATGGAGCCTCAAAATAGTATTCCAGACCTTTTGATCCTGAGTTATTTTATAAGGATTAAGTAGGAATTCAATCAGTTCATAGCCATTCAAGAAAACTGCTGAACTAGAAGAAATTCATTCAGATAAAAAAATAGTACGCAGTCTTACACTCAAGGAATTTAGTTAATCCAGAATCTTGATGCCCCCCTTGCAACCAAAAGTTTTCCTCTTTTTATTGAAATCAATCAAAATCTAAACTAAAAACAAGCAGAAATAAAATAAATCAAACAAGCAATCAAAATTAGTTTATTTATGTAGAAAACAAAAACAAAAATAAGGAAAAATAAGGTTTGAGACCTAAACCATTAACTGGTAAGTTCTCTTCCCACCCCTTTAAATCTTGCAATTTGTAGGTTGAGGGGCTAAGTTTTGTTGCAATCCGAAAAGGGCCTACCCATAACTGTTGAAACTTTGTGTGCTTCCCCTTCTCATCATGTGGGTGATCCCACTTAAGAACCAAGTCTCCCACTTCAAATTCCTTTGTTCCAACTTTGTGCTTATCAAACAACCTTTTCACTACTTCCTGCTGTTGCTTAAAACGTTCTTTGGCCCTGGATCTAGACTCTTCTACCTTCAAAAGATTATAGATTCTAATTTGCAGGATTTCGTTATCTGTGCCTCTATACTCTTGGGCTATTATGGAAGATGGTAGCATAATGTTAGGAGGAAGTATAGGATCTTTCCCATAAACAAGGGTATATAGTGATAGACCTAAGGAATTCTTGGGTGTTACCCTATTAGACCAAAGAGCATTCAGTAGTGCTAAATGGCAACTTCTCTAGTTTTCTATCACAGTCTTTTTTAAAATCCGGATCAGATTCTTGTTTGTAGATTCTACCAAACCATTTCCTTGGGGGTAGTAGTAGTTGGTAGAATAATGCAACTTAATTCCTTTTTCATGAGAAAATGTAGTTAATCTAATAGAAGAAAAATACGTATCATTATCGAAAACTAGGGAAATTGGAACCTCAAACCTGGTCATAATATGTGTTGATGTATATGTAACTTCGGAATGTATTCTTCTATGTATCTTATGTATTGTAACCCGATGTTTATTCCAGGATGTTTCTATTATGTATTTGAGTCATGTGATCATGCCCCAATGTTCCGATCGGGAATATTAATAATGTAAACAAGTCATATCAAGTCATTAGGTAAGTCCCCACAGTTTTGGGGCACTTGAGTTATTATACACTAATTAACGTGTAGGCTCGAGTAGTAATTGTTAGGTTGAGCCTACATGTGAAAATGCAATTCAAGTGAATGGATGAATATAAATAGAGAGTGAGAGTCTCTCTATTTATCACTTGTGAAATACATCACTTGCTCTCTCAAGTGTGGCGCACTAGTGGAGAAGGAAATATATTGGGACAAGAAGACTACTGCTGTTGGAGTGCATCTTTCTATTTTGGGGTTTTACATCTTGTGGTGATACTATCTTAGAGGAATTTGTGGGGTTTTCTCCATTTATGGTTTCCCCGATCAAAACTCTTTGTGTCTCTTGTCTCTTGTGATGTGCTTATGTTATTGCTGTGCTTGTTATTCTCTCAGTGAAAAGATCCTAACATAATGCTATCTTAAATGTTGAAAAACTAACATGGAATCAGAGCTAACCTGAGAAGAACACATTGTACAGCTACAGGAACTAGGGATTCCTATTTTTGGATCTTCCTCCACATATTTTCAGAAAAATTATGCTAGGATGAATCTCCATTGAAGGGTGCATCTTTCTGTCGATGCGGAATTCAATTTCAAGCATTTTCAGTTTCGATGTGGAAATTAGGGCTTTCTACAGAAGAGGAATTTTTGAGTGAGAATAGCATAGGATTGTTCACCTCATCAAAACAGAAGTTTAGAGACCTGGATCATGAAATCTGGTTGGGTGAAACTCCGGGAAAGTCAAACCCTAGTTTAACCCTGAGCTAGGAGAAACCCTAAATACTAAAACTGCTAAGTTTTGGTATAGTCGCTATATTCCGAAATTAACGAAGTTTCAAGAGATGAAAATTGCAGGGTACGAATATAAAATCATGATTAATATTTTTCCCAAACATCAGACTGATATTCTCTTTATTTCAGGAGATATGATCTCTCCAAGTTAGGGTTCTAGCCTCTTCTAGAATTCATCCCTAAACAGGACATCTGGGGATATCTGCAATATATCGGGCTACAAAGGTCCAAATGGAATTCCTGAAGATGTTGTAGAAAGGGAATGGACTTTAATATTGGTGGTCCAAATATCAGACTCAGAAGATGAACTAGTGACACGTGGCATTCCGTACAACTTTGTTGTTCTGAACAGTCCTATAATAGGTCACCTTGGGAAACGGATCATAAATCCCAAATGGTGAAACCAATTCTGATGAAACTATGGTGGTGGATCAAGGACATAATAGCTTACCTTAATGTTAAATTTTAGACATATAGGATCAGTAATTTCATAGATATCACAGAAATAGTAACAGGAATTTTTGCAGAAGAAATTGGAAAATTAGGGCTTCCTGTTCCAGGAGCTTCCCTCCACTGTTTTCAGAAAAGGAGTACATTGGACAGCTCCATTTGAAGAGATATATATGTTTGTCCAATCATATCTGAAATATTCCAAGTTTTGAAAAATAGGGTTTCTGTGACAAACCCTAGATCAGCTAGCTCCGGAACCAGGACGGACACCTCAAATCGGTAAGATCTAATCCTTTTCTATTTTCATTTGAGGTTCTCATTTCAAAGTGATCTATCACAATAGCTTGATGATAAGCTTGGTGAAGTCGACAACTTCCAAACATAGAAGTATTTGATCTCTCTGAAGAAAATGGATTGGACACCTACATGAGTATAGAGGTTCCAGTTTCAGAGGGAGATGAGGCTAGAAGCCTTTCACAAGAAGAACTTGGTCAAGGCCAAAGAAGACATCATGCTCATGCTGCAAAGGATGATGAACCATCCAGAAAGAGATCCAAATATGAAAGTGAAGATTCTTCAAGCGAGGATGAATATGTTCTGATGTCATCTCTCATAGGAAGTGATGAATGACTTATAGACAGTGGGGCTTCCAAACATATGACGAGATTCAAGGAATCCTTTGTAAGACCATCAGAACATGAATCACCTCACAAGGTGAAACTAGGAGATAAATACCAATATCCAATAAAAGGTAGTGGGGAATCTTCATACAAGCTAGACTCTGGTAAGTCTCTAACAATGAAAGAAGTATTGTTTGTTCCAGGACTCAAGAAGAACCTTCTCTCCATTTCAGCATTGATGCAAAAGGAATGCGGGTTGCATTCATAGATGGTCAAGTCATCATGTGGCCAAAGGAAAGACTATTAATGATGTGGTAGTGATTGGAGAACAAGAAGGAGGCTTGTACAAATTGAAGGGACATCCATAACAAGCCTTGATCCATGACATAGTAGAGACAAATGAGATTTGGCATAGAAGGCTTGCACATGTGCATTACAGAGCACTACCTATTGCAAGCAAAGTTGTTGAAGGTCTTCCAGAATTTCAAGCTATTTGAAGGGAAGAACAGAAATCAGAACATGACCTTAAGAAACCAGTTGAAGAATGTGAAGATCCAGAATGCAGAGACCATGCAGTCATAAGAGTCTCTCAAATCAAGAACAACTTGAAGCGGTAATAGAAGAAGTGAAGAATGCAGAAGTGGTGATGGCCACCTTGAATGGCCTCCCAGGATCGTGGAATTCATTCATTCAAGGAATGTGTGCCAGAAGGAAGTGATTACTTTTAGCAGACTCCAAGAAGAAGAAGAAGCTTGACTCATGAGAAGAGAAGAGAAGATTGGAGCAATTGAAGATCAAGCTCTCGCCATCCAAAGAAGATCCCTCAAGCAATGAGGAATATGAAGATCTCAATTCTTGAAGAACTTCTTATCCACCTTATCATTTGGATAAGAAATGATGCTATTATGAATGAAGAAGACGATGAAGTTGAAGACTCAAGAAGGGATATGCCCACGAAACAAATAAAGATAAGTATTAAATTGTCATTTCATTGTTTTTCTATGCATTTGTTTATATTAAGTTGATGTATCATGCATGATAGGATGTTTGCATTAACGACAGTATACTACTAATATGCATGAGATGGGTAAGTAGCTCATGGTGCTATACAGAGTCTCCATTGCTACTTATTTAGAATGAAACCTCTTTGCTGACATATTGGATTAGTGCACAATCTCAATGTTGTCCTGGTAGAGATGGAAGGAATCTAGAAAGTTTCAGTGAGATATGGATGAATGTTGTATTCGCTAAAGTAGTTGCATGATCATATATATTTATGCATAAGTGTTTTCCAATATAAATATTCCTTATGAAATGTTTCTAACCATACAATTGCATTTGACTTGAAGGAAAGACCACATAAATAATCTCCTACAAGCAAAGAAGAATGAATACTTGTTCCGAAGAGCAAGTGACGACATTTCAAAATGAAGAATAATATGATGAGTGCAGTGATATCATTGATGTAGAACCTTCTAGCCACCAAGAAGAAAGGGAAGACCAGTTCAAGAAGAATGATGTCAGGGTGTAGTATCGAGACCTAAAGAGAAGTCCATAGTTCCATCATGCAGTAGATGGAAACATCGTGGGATACAAAGCAAGATTCGTAGCATGAGGCTTCTCAGGAAAGGAAGGCCTAGACTACGAAGAGAGATTTGCAGCCAGTAAGAGTTGAAACACATACATGATGATATTGATGAAGATATTAACCTTTGCTACAAGGTTGAAGATGCAAGTCTATACACTAGATCATCACATAGAATATTAGTAGCATAGGAAGCTATTTGTCACTCCGGCACAGAATGTTTTCAGTGCATAGAGCATAGAAGACAAAGGGAGTATGATGCTTCGCTTCAAAGGGAGTGACTATAGAATATCTAAGGTTCGACATGGTACGACAGGATGGGCATATTACTGATGACTCTAGGATTTACTGAGAGTAAAGAGGATTCCAACCTTTGCTTCAAGGTTGAAGACAGAAGACCAGTGATGCTCCTATTATGTGTTGATGCATTAATTTCTAGGTATGGAGGTGTGGCAGAGTACAGATGGAATCTTCCTTGGACAAGGGAAGTATGCAGTAGAGATCCTGAAGAGATTTGGGATGATGGATTGCAAGGCTATGGCTACACCTATGGCATCGAACCTGAAGCTATTGAGTGATGCTTCATTAGAGTCGGTTGATGCTACGATGTATCGTCAGATGATTGGGTCATTAATGTACCTGAAAAACATGAGACCAGATATTTGCTTTGCCGTGAACACCTTGAGCCAATAATTGATAGATCCGAGGAGTGTTCACTTGACAGCTGCAAAGCATATTCTGAGGTACCTGAAGGGTACGGTTGATTATGGGCACAAGTATGATGCAAATCAAAAGATTAACCTGGAGGGTTATGTTGATTCATATTGGGCAGGAAGTGCCATTGACAGGAAGAGTACTTTAGGATGTTGCTTCAGTATGGGATCATGTGTGATCTATTGGTTTAGCAGGAAGCAATCCTGTGTGGCACTGAGTATAGCTGAAGCAGATTACATCGCAGCTTGTTCAGCTAGTTGTGAGGCAGTATGGCTGTGAAAGCTACTGTCTAATATATTTGATCTCCAGTTAGATGCTACTTGTATACATTGTGACAACCAGAGTTGTGTGAAGTTGTCTGAGAATCCAGTGTTCCATGACAAGTCGAAGCATATCGAGATCAAGTATCACTATATCAGGGATATGGTGCAGAGAGGAGCGGTGAAGCTCCCATATGTTGCGAAGGAGGAACATATAGCTGATGTATAGGACGAAGCCATTGGCTAGAGCCATTCTGACATGGTTAGAGGATTCGATTCCTTCCATGTCAGGTATGAGTGCTAGATATTCAAAGCCATTCTGATTTTTCCTCGGGGGAAACCATAAAGGAGAAAACCATAAAGGAGAAAACCCCGCAACTTCCTTAGAGATAAAATCAGCACCAAAATAGTAAGAGATCTCCCAACAGCAGTGGCCTTCTTGTCCTAGTATATTTCCTCCTCCACAAGTGCGCCTCACTTAAGAGAGTTAATGATGTGTGTCATAAATAGAGATTCTCACTCTCTATTTATATTCTTCCATTCACTTGAATTGCATTTTCACACATAGGATCGACCTAACATTACTTACCCGAGCCTACACCTTAATTAGTGTATAATAACTCGAGTGCCCCAAAACTATGGGGACTTACCTAATGACTTGACATGACTTGTTTACATTATTAATCCTCCCGATCGGAACATCGTGGCATGACCACATGACTCAAATACATAATAGAAACATCCCGGAATAAACATCGGGTTACAATACATAAGATACATAGAAGAATACATTCCGAAGTTACATATACATCAACACTCCCTATTAACTAGGAAAGTATTCTTTCGACACAATTTTCAGCACTGGTCTTCTTCTCTGTATTAGCTGGATCATCTCATCTTCAAGTCATCTTCGTCTTCAAGTCATCTCCGTCTTCAAGTCATCTTCATCTTCAATTCATCTTCGTCTGGATCTGGATCATCTCTCGATATGGATCAACATAGAACATCATCATTGGATCTGGATCATCTCTCGATAGGATCAATATAGAACATCATCACTGGATCTGGATCATCTCTCAAACTAGATCAATATAGAACATCATCATTGGATCTGGATCATCTCTCGATCTGGATCAATATAGAACATCATCACTGGATCTGGATCAACATCACTGGACTGGATCTGGATCATCACTCAATCTAGATCATCACTGCTGGATCATCATTACTGGATCTGGATCATCACTCAATCTAGATCAACACTGGTGCTATCTCATGATTCTTCTCGTCATAGGAAGTTCTACAGAGCTAGCCCTTTTTCATGCTGGTTGTAGGCCTACCCTCATGTAGGTCTTCGCCTAGCACTTACATCTGACCTGCTTGTCAGAAAGGCACGCCCAACACTCACATCTGATCATGTAGTAAACTACAATACCATCAGAAAGGCCCAGCACTCACATTCACCAGCATGATAGGACACACCTACTATAATCTGTGAAATGGCTTAGCACTTACAACCACTAGCATGATAGGACACACCTACTATCATTTGTGGAAAGGCACATCGCTCACATCCACCAGCATGGTAGGACACACCTACTACCATCTGTGGAAAGGCTCAGCACTTACAATCACCAGCATGGTAGGACACACCTACTACCATCTGTGAAAAGGCTCTGCACTTACAATCACCAGCATGGTAGGACACACCTACTACCATCTATGAAAAGGCACTGCACTTATAGTCACCAGCATGATAGGACACACCTACTATCATCTGTGAAATGGAACAGCACTTACAGTCACCAGCATGATAGGACACACCTACTATCATCTGTGACAAGGCTCAGCACTTACATCCATCCAGGCGGGAACACATCCTACTCACAATGATGGAAGGGCATGCACTCATATATGATCATGAGGAGAACACATCCCAGCAATCATATCAGAATGGCCCCCAGTCCTCCTCGACTGAGCTACCTAGTAACTGACCAGGTGCCTCCATTCTCCTAGAGAATGGCAGTTTCCCTTACATCCGACCTGCTCATCGGAATGGCCAACACTCACATCTGACATGGAATGAACTTAATCATTTAGCCATGAACAGAATGGTTCAGCCCTTACATCTGATCAAGTGGGAAGACATCCCTCTATCACATCAGAATGGCTACTCAATTCTTACACTGAGCGTTCTTGGTAACTGACCAGGTGCCTCCATTCCTAGAATGGCAACTGCTCTTACATCTGTCCTACTTGACAGAATGGCCAGCACTCATATCTGACATGGAAGGGAGCAAACCTACCACCATGATAGAATGGCTCAGCCCTTATATCTGACCTACTCATTAGAATGGCTATGGATCTCAGCACTCATATCTGACATGGAAGGAACCAATCCTCTCACCATGACAGAATGGCTCAGGATCTCATCACTTTCTCTGGGAGGAAGCCTCGATCTGGAGAACACCAAGTCTCTCTCTGAAGTACTCAAACTTCAGCCTAGCCAATGGCTACGTCAATACATCAGCTATATGTTCCTCTGTTGCAACATATAGGAGCTTCACTGCTCCTCTCTGCACCATATCCATGATATAGTGATATTTGATCTCGATATGCTTTGACCTGTCATGAAACACTGGATTCTCTGACAACTTCATGCAACTATGGTTGTCACAATGTATACAAGTAGCATCTAACTGGAGATCAAATATATCAGACAGTAGCTTCCGCAGCCATACTTCCTCACAACTAGCTGAACAAGCTACGACATACTCTCCTTCAGTTGTACTCAGTGCCACACAGGATTGCTTCCTGCTAAACCAAGAGATCACACCTGATCCCATACTAAAGCAACACCCTGAAGTACTCTTCCTGTCGATGGCACTTCCTGCCCAATATGAATCAACATAACCCTCCAGGTTAATATTCTGATTCGCATCATACTTGAGCCCATAATCAATTGTACCCTTCAGGTACCTCAGAATATGCTTTGTAGCTATCAAGTGAACACTCCTCGGATCTGTCAAGTACCAGCTGAAGGTGTTCACAGCAAAGCAAATGTCTGGTCTCATGTTCGTCAGGTACATCAATGACCTAATCATCTGACGATACATCATAGCATCAACCGACTTTGATGAAGCATCACTCAATAGCTCCAGGTTCAATGCCATAGGTGTGGTCATGCAGTCCATCATCCTGAACCTCTTCAGGATCTCTACTGCATACTTCCCTTGCCCAAGGAAGATCCCATCTGTACTCTACCACACCTCCATGCCTAGAACAATAGTGCATTGACACATAACAGGAGCATCACTGGTCTTATATCTTCAATCTTGAAGCCAAGGTTGGACTTCTCTTTACTCTCAGTAAATCCTAGAGTCGTCAGTAATCTGCCCATGAACCTTAGATATTCTGTAGTCACTCCCTCTGAAGCGAAGCATCATACTCCCTCTGTCTTCTGTGCTCTATGCACTAAAAACATTATGTACCAGAGTGACAAGTAGCTTCCTATGCTACTAATATTCTATGTGAACATCTAGTGTATATACTTGCATCTTCAACCTTGTAGCAAAGGTTAAGATCTTCATCAATCTCATCATGTATGTGTTTAAACTCTTACTGGCTGCAAATGTCTCTTCCTATTCTAGGCCTTCTTTTCATGAGAAGCCTCGTGCTATGAATCTTGCTTTGTATCCCACAATGTTTCCATCTACTACATGATGGAACTATGATCTTCTCTTCAGGTCTCGATACTGCACCCTAACATCATTCTTCTTGAACTGGTCTTCCCTTTCTTCTTGGTGGCTGGAAGGTTCTGCATCAATGATGTCACTGCACTCGTCATATTATTCTTTGTCTTTGAACTGTCGTCACTTGTTCTTTGGAATAAGTCTTCATTCTTCTTTGCTTGTAGGCGATTATGTATGCGGTCTTTCCTACAAGTCAAATGAAATTGTATGGTTATAAACATTTCATAAAGAATATTTATACTAGCAAGTTCTTATGCATAAATATATGATCATGCAACTATTTTAGCCAATACAACATTCATCCATATCTCACTGAAACTTTCTAGATGCCTTCCATCTCTACCAAGACAACATTGAGATTCTGCACTAATCCAATATGTCAGCAAAGAGGTTTCATTCTAGATGAGTAGCAATGGAGAATTTGTATAGCACCATAAGCTACTTACCCATCACATGCATATTAGTAGTATACTATCATTAATGCAAACATCCTATCTTGCATAATACAATAACTGAATATAAACAAATGCATAACAAAACAATATCATGAAATGAAAATTGAATACTTATCTTTATTTGTTTTGTGGGTATACTCCTTCTTGAGTCTTCAGCTTCATCGTCTTCTTCATTCATGATAGCATCGTTTCTTATCCAAATGCTACGGTGGATAAGAAGTTCTTCAAGAGTTGAGATCTTCATATTCCTCATTGCTTGAGGTATCTTCTTTGGATGGTGAGAGATTGATATTCAATTGCTCCAATCTTCTCTTCTCTTCTTATGAGTCGAGCTTCTTCTTCTTCCTAGATTCTGCTGAAAGTAATCACTTCTTTCTGGCACACATTCCTCAAATGAATGAATCCTACGATTCTGGGAGGCCATTCAAGGTGGCCATCACCACTTCTGCATTCTTCACTTTTTTTCTTTTACCACTTCAATTTGTTCTTGATTTGAGAGACTTTTATGACTGCATGGTCTCTGCATTCTAGATCTTCACATTCTTCAACTGGATTCTTTAGTTCATATTCTTATTTTTGTTCTTCCCTTCAAATAGCTTGAAATTCTGTTCTTCCGTTCTGCAACCCCATTCTATTGTGGATTATAAGGAGTTGACAACTCCCTCTTAATCCCTGCTTCTTTGCATAGCTCTTTGAATTCATTCGAAGTGAATTCTCCACCGTTATCTGATCGAATGGTCTTGATATTCTTTTTAGTATGGTTGTTGATCAAGGCATTGAATTCCTTGAACTTGCTGAACACTTCATCTTTGTTTTTCATAAAGTAAATCCATGTCTTTCTAGAAAAATCATCAATAAAAGAAACATAGTATGCATACTCGCTTAGTGAGTTTGATGACATTGGACTGCATACATCGGAGTGGATGATTTATAGAATGCCTTTGTCTTTGCTTTCACTGCTAGGAAATGTCTTCTTTGTATTCCTCCCTTTCGCATATCCTTTGCAAACTCCATCATGCTTTTCTTGGAATTCTGGAAGTCCTTCAACAACTTTTCTTGCAATAGGTAGTGCTCTGTAGTGCACATGTGCAAGCCTTCTATGCCAAAGCTCATTTGGCTCTACTGTATCATGGATCAAGGCTTGTTCTAGATGACCCTTCAATTTGTACAAGCCTCCTTCTTATTCTCCAATCACTACCACATCATCAATTTTCTTTCCTTTTTGCCACATGATGACTTGACCATCGATGGATGCAACCCACATTCCTTTTGCATCCAAGGCTGAAATGGATAGAAGATTCTTCTTAAGTCCTAGAACAAACAATACTTCTTTCATTGTTAGAGACTTACCAGTGTCTAGCTTGTATGAAGATTCCCCACTACCTTTTATTGGATATTGGTAGTCATCTCCTAGTTTCACCTTGTGAGGTGATTCATGTCTGACAATCTTACAAAGGATTCCTTGAATCCCGTCATATGTTTGGAAGCCCCACTGTCTATAAGCCAATCATCATTTCCATGAGTAATGTTACCTATGAGAGATGATATTAGAACATATTCATCCTCGCTTGAAGAATCTTCACTTTCATATATGGATCTCTTTCTGGATGGTTCATCATCCTCTGCAGCATGAGCATGATGTCTTCTTTGGCCTCATCTCCCTCTGAAACTGGAACCTCTATACTCATGTAGGTGTCCAATCCAGTTTCTTCAGAGAGATCAACTACTTCTATGCTTGGAATGTAATGTCCCCGGTTTCGACCCCGTTTGCATGATGTGTAGAATGTAATTAATCATGGTGAGGAGCTCAAGGCAAAATCCCCACCATCGATTTGGTTGTGTATGTTTCGGCAATGGGGATAATTGCCGATGGTATGTCGTGCTGTCTGGCACATTTTAATGTGGCATCATGTAAACACGTGCATCAAATAAAAACAAAACCAAAACCAGCTACAGCAGTGCAACGTTGAATGAAAAGGGAATGGTTCCAAAGGATAAGGGGTGGGGGATGTCAAACCTTGGTTATGGGGGAAAAACCCATGTTTTATTGCCTTGTTGTTTTGCCACCTTTGTTGTTTTTTAACCTCTTTAATGCTTCAGCTGGTGGTTGGGGAAGTTATTGTTGAAGTGGTGGTAATTGTGGCAGGCTGTCAGCCTTACCCATTTGCCCACTCCACCCATGTCTGTCCATTCTTCTCCCTCACACACTCTTCCCTGGTCAGTTTTTACACTCTCACCATGATTTTGGCTGTTTGGTTCCTCACGCACAGGCTCTGGGAGATTTTAGTCTCACGCAGACATTTTCTGGGGGCTCCACAAGTTGCTGAAGCACCCACGCACTGTAATTCACGTCCTTGCTGTTGTTTTGTTCATCCACGGGCAAAATCGGAGTTGTTTTCTCCTCACGCAGGGCCTCTACTACTGGAATCCTCACGCAGAAAATCGGGTATGTCTTTCCCGTGCATTTTTCTGTTGGGTGCGATTTTTTTCTCATGCCCAAGATGTTTGGGTCATTTTTCCCATGCCGTGAGCCATGCTCGCTGTTTGGGTTCGGGGCTGTTGTCTTCCCCATGAGTTTTGTCGGCTGTGGGTTCCAATTTCGTTTTGGACCACTGTGGATTGCTAATTCGTGGGTTGAATTTCCCTTGTCTGTCCACGCTGGGAGTTGTTCTTCTCCTTTGTTGGGACTGTGTGATGTTTCCCAACCATTCTATTGAGTAATTGTGTGTGCTGTTAGTTGAATTTCCCTGTTTTGGGACTGTGGACTGTTATTATCCTTCATGGTGTGTTGTGGCTGCTGATATACCCTGGTTTGGGTGCCGTTGTTGAGTTGTTTTGGCCACGTTAGGGCCAAAACCTACCCTGAGTTGCCTTATAGGCTGGAGCTATGTCTCACCTTTCATTTGGGACTGTCATCGATCATTTTGCATCTTCGCAGGACTGTGAAGGGTTGTTTTGCTGCTGGTATGCAGTGGTTGTCCCCTTGGGATGTGCTGGCTTGGCCAATCTGTGAAGACCTGTTAAACCCAGCTGTGTTGGTTTGATGTTGTGTCCCCTTGGCTATGTATAAGCCTGCAATTGAACCTTATCCTGAAGGAATCATGCCTAGCTTGGGGGTGGCAGCGCTGCTGAGAGATTGATGAGCACGCTGGCCTATGGTTGGGTGGAACGTTGCAGTGACGTAGCTGGTTGCGGGTGAATTCTTCGTCAAAAGATAAGTCTGATGTCTATACTTCATCTCTGCAATTTATATTGATGTTAAATGAACTATAATGATCTTGTTGAATGTTGGTTTATGAGTATGTGTGCTTCTGCTGTATGATTGAAGATAAATGCATTTGTGTATGCTTAATTCCAACATTGATTTCATTTGATTATGTTCATGGGGCCATTTTCCCGGTTGTGTTTTGATGTGTTGGTCGCGTCCTCTGCGCTGGGTGAGGGACAGGGACGTGACATGGAAGTTGTCAACTTCACCAAGATTATCATCAAGCTATTGTGATAGATCATATTGAAATGAGAACCTCAAATGGAAATACAAAGGATTAGATCTTACCGATTTGAGGTTTCCGTCCTTGTCCCGGAGTTCATTGATCTAGGGTTTGTCACAGAAACCCTAATTTTCAAAACTTGGAATCTTTCCGATTTGATGTAGATGTCCAATGTACTCCTTTTCTGAAAACAGTGGAGGGAAGCTCCCGAAACAAGAAGCCCTAATTTACTGATTTCTTCTGCAGAAATTCGTGTTACTGTTTCTATGATATCTATGAAATTACTGATCCTCTATGTCTGAAATTTCTCACTGAGATAACCTCGCATGTCCCACATCCAAAACCATAAGTTTTATAGGAATTGGTTTCACAATTTGGGATTTATGATCCTTTTCCCAAGGTGACCTGTTACAGGACTGTTCAGAATAGCGAAGTTGTACAACATGCCACATATCACTGGTTCATCTTCTGAGTCTGATATTTGGACCACCAGAATTAAAGTATGTTCCCTTTTTGGAACATATTCATGAATTCCATTTGGACATTTGTAGCTCAAGATATTGCAGATCTCCCCAGATGTCCTGTTTAGGGATGAATTCTGGAAGAGGCTGGAACCCTAACTTGGAGAGATCATATATCCTGGAGTATAGAGAATCCGAGTCTGATATTTGGATACAAGATTCATCAGGATTTTATATTCGGCCCTTGAAATTTTTAGCTTCTGATACTTCACCAATCTCAGAATATAGCGGCTGTACCAAAACTTAGCATTTTTAGTATTTAGGGTTTCTCCTAGCTCGGGGTCAAACTAGGGTTTGACTTTCCTGGAGTTTCACCCAACCAAATTTCTTGATCCAGGTCTCTAAACTTCGGTTTTGATGAGGATATTAACCCTATGCTGGTCTCACTCAAAAATTCCTCTTCTGTAGAAAGCCCTAATTTCCACATCGAAACTGAAAATGCTTGAGATTGAATTCCGCATCGACAGAAAGATGCACCCTTGAATGGGGAGTCATCTTAGCATACTTTTGCTGAAAATATGTGGAGGAAGATCCACAAAATAGGAAGCCCTATTTCTTGTAGCTGCATAATGTCTTCTTCTTAGGTTAGCTCTGATACCATGTTAGTTTTTCAACAATTTAAGCCAGCATTATGATCTTAGGAGCTTTTCACTGAGAGAATAACAAGCACAGCAATAAACATAAGCACATCACAAGAGACAAGAGAGACAAAGAGTTTTCCTCAGGGAAACAATAAAGGAGAAAACCCCACAACTTCCTTAGAGATAAAATCAGCACCAAAACAGTAAGAGATCTCCCAACAACAGTGGCCTTCTTGTCCCGGTATATTTCCTCCTCCACAAGTGTGCCTCACTTAAGAGAGTAAATGATGTGTGCCATAAATAGAGAGTCTCACTCTCTATTTATATTCTTCCATTCACTTGAATTGAATTTTCACACGTAGGCTCGACCTAACATTACTTACCCGAGCCTACACCTTAATTAGTGTATAATAACTCGAGTGCCCCAAAACTGTGGGGACTTACCTAATGACTTGACATGACTTGTTTACATTATTAATCCTCCCAATCGGAACATGGGGGCATGACCACATGACTCAAATACAAAATAGAAACATCCTGGAATAAACATAGGGTTACAATACATAAGATACATAGAAGAATACATTCTGAAGTTACATATACATCAACAGGTCACATGTAAGGGCTGAGCCATTCTGTCATGGTGAGAGGATTTGGTTCCTTCCATGTCAGATATGAGTGCTAACTGCCATTCTGGGAATGGAGGCAGCTGGTCAGTTACTAGGAACACTCAGTCAGGGACTGAGAGAGCCATTCTGACGAGCAGGTCAGATGTAAGGGCTGAGCCATTGTTTTCATGGCTAAAGGATTTAGTTCCTTCCATGTTAGATGTGAGTGCTGGCCATTCTGTCAAGTAGGACATATGTAAGGGCTACTGCCACTCTTTGGGAGAGTGGAGGCACCTAGTCCATTACCAGGTAACTCAGTCAGGCACTGGGGGCCATTTTGACAAGGGTGTAGGATTCAATTCCTACCAGGTCAGATATGAGTGCACAAATATCTCATCATTGTATTAGGAGGGGCTCCGACCTGGGTGAGAGTCATTCATGATTGTGGTAGGATGTGTTCTGGCCTAGGTGAATGTGTAAAATATTTCATCATTGTGGTAGGAGGGGCTCTGGACTGGGTGAAATTCATTCATCATTGTGGTAGGATGTGTTCTGGCCTGGGTGAATGTGCCATTCTGACGAGTAGGTCAAATATAAGTGCAGAGCCATTTCACAGATGTTAGCGATGTGATGTCCTATCATGCTGGTGAATGTGAGTGCTAGGCCTTTCTGATGTGATTGTAGTTACTACATGATCAGATGTAAGTGTTGGGCATGCCTTTCTGACGAGTAGGTCAGATGTAAGTGCTGGGCAAAGACCTACCTGGTGGTTAGGCCTACAACCAGCATGAAAAAGGGCTGGCTCTGTAGAACTTCCTATGATGAGATAGTACACACATGATGATGACCAGAGGAGATCCAGATCGAGCTATGATCCTAATCCAGTTATGATGACTCCGGGAGATCCAGATCGAGTGATGATCCAGATCCAGCAGTGATGATCTAGATCGAGAGATGATTCAGATCCAGATTCATATCGAGTGATGATCCATATCCAGTCCAGTGATGATGATCCAGATCGAGTGATGATATAGATCCTGTGGTGATGTTCCATGATGATCCAGATCAAGTGATGATCCAGATCCAGTTCTATGATGATCCAGATCGAGAGATGATCCAAATCCAGATGACTTGAAGACGAAGATTATTTGAAGATGAAGATGTTCCAGTTGATACAGAGAAGAAGACCAGTGCTGAAAATCATGTCAAAAGAATACCTTCCTAGTTAAGAGGGAGTTTTGATGTATATGTAACTTTGGAATGTATTCTTCTATGTATCTTATGTATTGTAACCCGATGTTTATTCCGGGATGTTTCTATTATGTATTTGAGTCATGTGATCATGCCCCAATGTTTCGATTGGGAAGATTAATAATGTAAACAATTCATATCAAGTCATTAGGTAAGTCCCCATAGTTTCGGGGCACTTGAGTTATTATACACTAATCAAGGTGTAGGCTCGAGTAGTAATTGTTAGGTTGAGCCTACGTGTAAAAATGCAATTCAAGTGAACGGATGAATATAAATAGAGAGTGAGAGTCTCTCTATTTATCACTTGTGAAATACATCACTTGCTTTCTCAAGTGTGGCGCACTAGTGGAGAAGGAAATATACTGGGACAAGAAGACTACTGCTGTTGGAGTGCATCTTTCTGTTTTGGGGTTTTACATCTTGTGGTGATACTATCTTAGAGGAAGTTGCAGGGTTTTCTCCATTTATGGTTTCCCGGATCAAAACTCTTTGTGTCTCTTGTCTCTTGTGATGTGCTTATGTTATTGCTGTGCTTGTTATTCTCTCAGTGAAAAGATTCTAACATAATGGTAGCTTAAATGTTGAAAAACTAACAATATGGTATTGTAAGAAATCCATGACCGCATCTTCATTAACCTTACATAGCGGAATGGCCTCAACCCATCTAGTGAAGTAGTCAGTTGTTGTTAAAATATATTTGTGTTGCAAGGAAGAATTTGGTTTTATTTCTCCAATGATATCAATTCCCCACTGCTCAAAAGGTTCCGTTATCATCACAGGATTTAGTGGTCCTACTGCTTTGGCTTGTCTTCCTCCACACCTCTAGCAGATATCACACTTTCTAACATGGGCATGAGTATCGTTGAACAACTTCGGCCAATAGTATCTGGCTCTGAGAATCTTGTGGGCTGTCATATCCCTATAAAAATGGCCTCCAGCAGGCCCATCGTGTAACTTTGTTATGACCTTTTTTGCATCTTCTTTCTCTAGGCATTTGAGAAGGACTCCATCATAATTTTTCCTGAATAAAATTCCATCAATGATCCAATATGCAACTGATTTAAGGTGAAACGCTATTCACTATTTAGAATTCCAATGTTCTGGCAACAATCCTTCCTGAAGGTAATGAACAAGGTCTTGGTACTAGGAATCTGGAGTTCTCAAAAGAGGACATACATCCATCATATGTAATTCGGCTTCATTTTCCCAATCATTTTCTTCATTATTTTGACCTTCAGCCATTAATTTGCACATTCCTTGTCCTTTAACTATGCTCACTAGTTTGAATTCGATTTCATATTCTTGTAAAGCTGTTACCCAGTTTCCTCTTCTTTCTCCTAATTCCTTTTGTACTAAAAGAGACCTCACAGCTGGGTGTGAAACTATTACCTTTGTCCGGTTCTTAAGTATGTACAGCCTGGATTGTTTTACTGCTTAAATTGAAGACTGTATAATATTTTTTATCTACCAATGGGTAATTCAATTAACCCCCCTGTAGAACAGTGCTCATAAATGATATGGGGAACTCATCCCCCCCATATTCCTTCTAAGTAAGCACCGCTGCTACTGAATCGTCAGAAGCGAAAGTGTACAAAATAAAATCTTTCTCAAAATCTGGACTTTTGAGAGAGGATGCATGAGCAATAGATGTCTTTATTTTAGTGAATGCATTCTTCTCTACATCATTCCACTTGACTTGTACACTTTGTTTCAGCATTTGCTACAAAGGTTTAACAATTTGAGTGAAATCCAGCACAAACCTTCACACAAAATTTATTGTCCCCATGAATGATTGCATCCCTTTTTTTTATGGGGTAAGGGGATCTATTTAATAGCTTTGATACTTTCTGGGTCTATGGATATCCCTTTTTTAGAAACCATATGACCCAGTAGCTTTCCTTCTATAACAACACACACACATTTCCTTGGATTTAGTGAGATGTTGTATTTTCGACAATGCTCGAAAACTTGTTTTAAATGGAATGTGTGTTCTTCTTTCTTATTTGAAAATATTGTTACATCATTGAGATACACTACAAAACTATGGCCAATTAGACCGCAAAAATCTATATCCATATCCCTCTAGAAAGTAGCTCCAGCGTTAATGAGTCCGAAGGGAATCCCTCTGTAAGCAAAAGTTCCCCATTTTATTCTGAATGTAGTCTTAATTCCATCTTCTTTAGCTACTAACACTTGATTGTAGCCAAAGAATCCATCTAATAACAAAAATAACTCAGAACCTGAAACCATCTGCAGTATCTATTCCATGGCGGGACTAGATAGTTGTGTTTGTCTGAAGCACGATTTAGGATTCTGAAATCCACACATAGTCTAATTTCTCCAGATTTCTTCCTTACAGCTACCAAATTTGAAACCCATTATGAGTGTCTAAAATTGAATATAATTTTGGCATCCAATAAATTCTTCACTTCACTCTGAATTAACGACTCCAATTTTGGATGCATCTTCCTCAAAGGTTGTTGATAAGGCTTGACTCCAGATCTAATAGGAATGATGTCTTGTATAATCTTGGTATCATAAGTTTTAACTTCTTCATATGTCTAGGAAAATATATCTTTGTATTGTTTGAACAAACTAATCAACTTATTTATTTCACCTGGGGAGCAACACTTTCCCAAATTTACATGATTGGGTTTAACTTTAGTTCCCAAATTTATCAATTCAAATTGCAAAGACAAGCTGTGAGTCTTGAAATTTGCTGGTCTTCTAAACTTACTGTCTAAATAAAACATCCTCTCTAAAGTACTGACCCCTTTAGGAATGAAGTTGCCAAATTTTAACTCATCTTGGTGTTCTTCATCATCGATAATTTCCCCTTTGAAAGTTTCATCATTCATTAAGCATTCCAAGATTTGTTGATCATCATCAAAAACTCATAGATTAGTAATCATGTCTGGAACCGAAGGCTTGAAAAGTAATTCAATAGAACACTTGTTATTTGTAGGCACAAGCCTTGCAGTCGAGGTAGCTAACAAGTCAGCTGCTGCATTCTTAAGTCTATGAATGGATAAAATATTAAATGGATAAAAATTTGCTAGCAAATCCCATACTTCATTCTGATAAGCTTTTAAATGAGGTGAGATGCAATCTATCTGTTTTCAAATCTGTTTTACAATTATTTCAGAATCCCCATATACTTTCATATTTTCTACTTTTAATTCAATTTATTTTCTTAGTCCTTGAACTAATGCTTCATATTCAGCCGTGTTATTTCTACATTCAAACTCTAATCTACATGAAAGAAAATGTTTATTTGTCTTTGGATCAATCAGGACACAGCCAGCTCCTGATCCTTCCAAAGTTTTAGATCCATAAAAAAAAGCATCCAAAAACTATCTACTTCTATTGTACTTGAATCAACAACTACATCTGAAACTAATTCTACTATTTTACAGTCAAATTCATCAGCCCGTGAAAACCAAAGGAGATTGGGCTATGTGTCTGGTGTATAGCTCACTTCTTCCCTTGGTAGTTCCGCGGTTCTAGTTCAATGAAGTAATTCCCCAATATAGAATTCACTGGTTCATTATTACCCTCCAGTTGAGTAAAATTGTGCTTCATGTGGGGCTCTCTTAATACTTTAATTTGATTGGGACTTCCCTTCTAATGCAACCACATATGTGACCAATATGAAGCAAAATACCCATTTAGCTTTGCTGACCAATCCCGACTCAAAACAAGTCCATAAGCTTCAGGTATGTCTGCTACTACAATATCTATGAACTAACATACCTTTTCATTTGAAGATAGTCGAATCAAAACATCCTTTATTTCACCAGTTACCTTCACATTTTTTCTGTCTAACTGAATAACCTAGCAGGTAGATGGTTTACACTGTCCATTTATCTTTTTACAGACTAAAAGTGGCATAACATTTACTGATGCCCTTGAGTCCACTAACAGTTGTATAGGTTATGGTTGAAAATTTTAAAAGTTAGGAGAAATGGTGGAGTTTTGCATTTAGGCTTACCTGCCAAACTTGCTTCACCAATTTCCTCTTCTTCCAGTTGATTGTCAATGGGAAGCTTTTCTTCAGATATCTCTAGTGCTTTTAACAATTTTTCTTTCTACTGAGGCATATTACACATTTCAAACAACAAGATATTTTCCTTAGCCCTCTTAATATCCTCCACAATGTCATACTCCATCTTATGCTCTTTGAGATTCTTTTTTACATCATCAGTCTTCACTTCAATGGGCTTGACAGGCATGTTGATTTGCTTTGGATCCTGACTCATAATGGTGAATTCAGTTATTTTATTAGCTGTGGTTCTTTTCTGAATTTTCTTTACGTTCTCTTGAAGTCTCTTAATTTTTGGGATTACTGATCTGTCTTTACTTAACAAGCCTTGACTTCTTGTTGTCACATTTGTTTCTCTTGTTTCTTCCTCTTTTGTATCAAAAAGTGAGACACAGTCGCATAAAACTAGAGCATCATCCTCTTGTTTTTCTGTGGGTTTTTCTTCTTCATTATCAGATTCTATTAATTTAGAGTCCAATAGCTGATCCATAACTAATATCATCGAATTTATCTATTGAGGGAATTTGTTTTCAAATTGGGGCTGCTGATGAAAGGAGCAAAAATTATCCATACCCACCTCTATTAAGTTCATTGATGCAGGACTATGTGGAGGAGGTTTATGTTGATTGTTGTCCTCTCTCCTATTATAGTAAGGCTTAAAATATTTATGAGTTTCCTTTTCTTTCCCCAAATATATTATTCTATTAAATAGCTTCTGCATCATTTTTACCATCCCCTCAAAGTCATGTGATTGCTCTTCCTTGGGCTTAGTAAATAATAAGTCTTTCTTACCGAAAGTTTTTTCTCCCGACTGCTCAGGATAGTCTTCTATGCTCTCTCTTTCAGCTTCCACTCTCTCAGCTTCTTCGTAATTTTGTGATAATGTGGGTTTGACTTTCATCTTGGCAAACATGGCCAAATCAGGCCCTAAAGCTGAATTATAGTATTCGATTAGAACTTTATTAGAAGGAGTATCAGTTGCAGAAAAATTCTTAGGATAAGCAGCAAACCTTTGGGTGAAAATATGCACTTTCTCTTTTCTTTCTTTCTTCAAAGTGCATAACCCTTTCATTAGGGCTGCATGAGTTTTATGGGATGCATATTTATTTCTGAATATCCTTTCAAATGTGTCCCAGTCTAGGATTGAGTTTGCAAGCAGAGCAAAAGACCATGAAGCAGCACCTCCTTTCAGTGTATGTGGGAATAATCTGCAAACTACGTCTTGATGTTCTCCACCCTTTAGCCCTTCTATAGCCAAGTAGAATATTTGGAAATGATCGTCTACTAAAATATTTTCACTGGGATCAAACTTCGGTAGCATTTTGTCAAAATCCTAAGGTAAGTCATGCGAAGGAGGTGCCAGGTTTAGAGGTGACCTAGCCTTCCAAGCATGTGCTGGATTTAGCCTTCCAAGCAGGTGCTGGATTTGGTGGGTTGGGTGGCTGGTTTGTGTTTATGCCTCCCATGAGTCTGGGTGGAGAGTGAGGTGGTGAATAGAGGAGTATTAATAGGTGAACCGTAAGGTGTATCTGGGCCTACTTGATTCAAAGGCTATACAACTTCTTGTAAGGCTGTCTCTACAAGTTCTTCCAAATATCTGACCAACACGGAGTCTTCCAATATAGGATGGCATTTCTTTTTATATTCTCTTCTATGAAAGTCAAGGATAATCAGTAATCCTCCAGTCTTTTTCACATATGCCCTAGTATGTCTTCTCAAATCATTCACTACTTCATTATTGAGAGAATATAAATTCTCTTTACCCTTCTCTTTAGGAATTGGATTTGGAAATGAACTGCTGTCATTGGTGGAATAATCTTGAGAAAATAAGTTTCCTCAGCTAGCCATGCACTAGCGGCCCTCCTTCTAGCACCAACAACTGTTGAGGCCTGAAAAATCACAGGCGACAATAGCAATGGATTCTCCCTAGTAAATGTTCCCAACTATCCCATTACTGTTTGGTATGGGGAATCCATCCGGTTTACGGTTAGGCTACTGTAGGTCAAGTAACAAAATAAAAAGGTTTTACTGGTTGTGGCCCAGTCCACCATGTATGTTTCAGTTTTCTTTATTTAAGTATTAGATGTAAGTTCCTATCTAAGAATGCAGATTGATAGGGAATATGAGGAGTGGTCACAATGTGATGCATAGGTTCTTACCTCTCGTCTTAAACTCTCTTGCATATAAATCACACATAGCAAGAAATTAAAACCAACTACCTAACCTATCCCTAGGGAGCAAGATTATCATTAATTAAGAGTAATGTATTTTGTACATTCATTATGAAAAATCATAGATAGCTCATACTTCTTTCAAAACACATGAACATTTAAATATATTTGAGCAACCAGATAGCCAATTGTTTATGAACAACATTCATTACTCATAGTGGAAAATTCATAGAATAAACTAAGAGCATTCATACAAGAACATAGGTTCAAAGAGTTAGAATGATCTCACAGTTCATGGAAACAAAACTGAAAATGAAATAGTTCACATTCAGCAAATCCATGGCACAGCATTTGAAAATTCCAAAAATATTTCTCCAACATGAAACTTGTAATTTCTTTATGCAAAAGGAAATAGTTCTTCTTACATCATATTCTCACAAATATTGTCTAGGAAAAAGTCCTTATTCCCTCTAATTCTCCTATATTTATACAACAACAAAACCTTTGGGGTTCGCCCAACCGTTTAGCCTTAAAATTTTGTCCTTTGTGAGTGCTCACGATTCATACAATACATTACATTTTAGATTAAGATTTACAAGCACTTTGTAAAAAGGGGTCAGATTGGTAACTGATGAGCCATGTCCAAGGCTGGGCCTCTGCTGCTATCAATTCTATTCAATAACCTGTTGATCTCGACCTTTCACTATCTTCTTTTTTAGCAACACCTCTGCTTCTTACTTTTTCTTTCTTCAGCCAACTCCCTTATGATTTGTCATTCAACTATGTCTTCTTTGTAGTAGTAATCATCAAAATAAGGTCTAAAGAATCTTCTAAGTCCATCTAATCTTCTAAGGTCTAAAAAAATTCATCATTAATTTGGACTGCATCTTTTCAACAAACATAAACCATACTAACAATAAAACTGATCATCAAAATGAGGCCCTACACCACGCTCTCACCACGAAAACCTTAAAATGATAATAATCTGAAACCTCCACCACCCATAAGATAGGGTAAAAACACACATAGAACAGGCAGGAAAAACCCCCACCGGCAGGAGAAATCACTAAAGCATCGGCAGGATAGTCTTATTCACAACTACCACGACAGGCTTTAGACAGACAATGAGTTCCATGACACCATTAAGTCTATCGGCGTCAGAAAGACTAAATGCTATAGCATCAGGTGGAAAAACTCCTCGTGGGTGAATGGAATGACATAAACATCGGGTGGTTAGTTCACTAAAATCCCACAATGACAGAAAACGCATGGACTAAGGGTTCCATAATAATAGAAAACAACAACGAAAAACAAACCAAACCATGTGGGATGATTAGTCTACTCCAGAACTGCAATGGTAGGACATAATCAGGCTAAGGGATCTGTGGAAAATAAAACAAATCAGCGAAAACCATAACAATCCATCGACGAGAAGAACAATTATATGGCATATGGTTAATCTGCTAAAGGGTTGCAATGGTGGAACACGATTAGGCTAAGCACCCTGCAAAACACGAAACCCTCGGTGATTGGAACAACCAAAGGTCATGCATCGGTGAAACAAAAGGCTAGTCCCCCGATCAAATGTCCAATACATTTTCGATAGAAAAAAGAGAAAAACATTCTTAAAAGACTCACGAAATCGACAAATATAAGGGCTTCCATCAAAGTGCTTGCAGTCTGCAAGCCACAACAGTGGCAACAAAAAGGACTATTGTTCTGATGGTGATAAAACAAAAAGCATGTTGGTGAAAAATATGGCTTTGGATCGATTCATTCATTATTTAGCTTCTGCAATGACGTTTGCGTAGAGAACTAGGGACCCGATTCATTGTTCAAATGACTTCTGACAGCAAAAAGAAAAACCCCAAGTCCAAGTCAAACAAAAAGTAGTCATTTAGATTCCTTAATTCAACCTCACAAGATTCAAATTAGCAGAAGACAATAGAGTTCAGCAATGCAAAACAAAACCAAGAAAGACAAAATTTAAAAGGAGGGTCCAAAATTTTAAAAAAATTGGGAAATAGTTGCAGCTGCAATAGTACCACAACTCTTCTAGCTATCCTCGATTTCTCCAAGCCCTTCACTATTGAGAGTGATTCTTGTAACAATGTACTTGGTGTTGTTCTCCTTCAAGATGAAAATACCATTGCGTTCACCATCAAATCCCTCTTCGGTAAGAGTTTAGACGGCTCTACATATGAGAAGGAAATGATGGATATTTTGCTTGCAATACAAAAGTGGTGGCCATACCTATTAGGGAATCATTTATGCATAAAGACTGATCACTGAGTCAATCATTTCTTGGAACAATGGGTCTCATCATGGACACAACAGAAATGGGTTACCAAACTCATGGGTTATGACTATGAGATCACATATAAGAAGGGTAAGGACAATCTTGTGGTGGATTATCTTTCTCGCACATTTGATGACCAAATTTCTCTTTCAACTATTTATATGCATATTCCAGATTGGTTACAATCTGTTCAATAAGGTTATGTCAATGACTCTTCATTATCTAAAACTTAGATGATGGTTGGACGATAACCCTTCTATTGTACTACATTTCTCTTGGGATGGTTGTTCTTTGAGATCCAAAGGTCTTATGGTGCTTCCCTAGAGCATAGATCTTCAACAGTATGTCTTCTATGAACTCCATGTTTCTCCATCGAGAAGGCACTCTGGCTTCCTCAAAACGTATGAGTAGCCACAACATAACTCCTTTTGGAAGGGAATGTTTTGGAAGAAATTTTTGGAGATAATTAGTTGCACAACATCAAGGATGTTGCGTAAAGTCAAAGTTGTTGCGCAAGAAGGAAGATAGTGCACATGGCAGATTGGACACATTTTTTATATTTTGTTCATGTTTTGTAGTTTTTGGTCATCTTCTTGTAGATTTTGGTCCAAGTAGTTAGGAAGTCGACTTAATTTGACCACCAATGTAAAGATGCAAGCCTATAAATAGATATAGGATTGTAAATGAGAAAGGATCTTAAGAATTGGGAATCTTGAGATCGAACCATTGCAAGATTTGAACTGTGGAAATGTATTTTCTTGCAAAGTTAATATGACATGACAGAGAATTGAGAGAAACACTTCGACCTTTTAATTCTTCATTTTTTTTGGTTTTCTGCCAATATGAAGTGGATGAGTAATGCATTATGATGCTCATTTTTGAATGATGTGATGTTTTCCTGTTATGATATTTGCTATGTTGGTATATCTATGTATGCTTTTATACTCTTCTGCGATATGAACATTTTGTTGCAGTCTAATTGTTGATGTAATTGTAAATATGGAATGTATTAATATGTATATCTTATGTATTATACCCCAATGTTTATTCTAGGATGTGTCTGTAATGTATTTGAGTCATGTCATGCCCCGATGTTCTTATCGGGAGGTTCTCTAATGTAAACAAATCATTTCAAGTCATTGTGGGTAACCCTCCTATTGGTCAAGGGTTAAAGTCCCCACAGTTGTGGGACCCTAGGGTTATTAGACTATCCTAGAGAAGTCGAACCTAGGTGCGTTATTGTAAGTTAGGGAAATATTCCCCACCATTGTGTTAAGGACAACCCTCCTTATTGGTTGAAGGCGGAAAAGTCCCCACAAGTTGTGGGGAAGTAGGGTTATTAGACACTCCTAGAGATGTCGATTCTAGTAAGTAATTGTTAAGTGAGGACGACATGTTGGAGTGGGTTTCAAGTGAACGAAAGAATATAAATAGAGAGTGAGCCTCTCTATTTATCACAAACACACTCACTCATTGGGGTGCATGAGTGAAAGAGAAGTTGTTGGGACAAGAGAGAGACTACTTCTATTAGGGGATCATCTTTACATTTTTAAGTTTTACTTTTGGTGCTGATTCTATCTCTAAGGAAGTTGCGGGGTTTTCTCCTTTATGGTTTCCCCGAGGAAAATTCTTTGTGTCTCTTGTCTCTTGTGTTTTCTTACTGTGCATGTTATTCTCTCAGTTAAAAGATCCTAATATCATAATGTCATCTTGAATGATAAAAATCTAACACTAATGAATGAACCTATGAATGTATGAAGCAATTATTTGATCTGCTAAGTAATGCTGTGATAGTATGACAGTAGATGCACACTCCTCCTTCTTAATGTAGAAACTTGATTCTGATAGTTCTTCCTTGAACATCTCAGGTGAGACCTCATCTTCTCTGCATATTTTGTTGGATAGGGTAAAACTTGTCTGGTCCAGTGCTCGGGGAGATTGTTGTGTGAAGGGTGTCGATAGTGAGTGAACCCCTAGTTATGGATCCAGTTATTAAATTGTTTTGTTTCTAGGACCATAGTGCACATATAAGGAGGAGATGTTGTGGCATCTGAAGAGACCAAAGATTCAAGATTGGTTTCACCATAAGGCATGGGAATTTTCTGTGGAAGAGAATAAGAACCCAGGAATAATGACATAGAAGTGGTTGGAAAGGAAACTGTATTATGATATACATGATTATTTATTTTCTAAGTTTTCAATCATCTTCTACGAGTGGTTGGCACAATTTACCTATCGAAAAACAAATTTTCAAGGAATCGAGCTCACTTGCTTGACCCCATAGTTGATCCAATAGTTGGAGGAGGTACATAATAGAGCATCAAGGGCTGTCGATTTTTTGCTTGATAACATCTTGAAAATCTACATCACTGAGTTTGCAGTCGACACAGTCAAATCTTATAGTGATGTAGAAAGAGATTTCTTCAAGGGAATGTGAGGTAGGTTTCAATTATCTTTGCAACTATCAATTAAGATGTTCATCTATGAAAAAGAAATATTGAAGATGAATTACGATGAGTAGATTCCAGGTGTGTGGGGGATGTGGGTACCGCAGAGATGGTGGGGTGAATGGAATGATATAGAGTAGATTCATGGGAGTTACTATGAGACTTTGAGGGAAGCTGAGGAAGGAAGTGGTCTTCTGTGAAGTGGTGTAAGGTTTCGGAAGAGAAGACGTAGAGGACAGGTGAGAGTTCTAGGGGTACCGAAACAAGAGGCTATGAGAGAATATCACAAGGGATGAAGCAACCCTACAGTGATGAAGGAGATGACTAGGCTACAACCAAGAATGAAGGAATATTAACCCTTAGCAAAAATGTACCCACACCTCCATGCACTGGATCACACTTAGGAAGAAATACGATATAGAAACTAGTGTGTCTGATGTGCCAACAACTAGTTCTATCAAGATCACATTGATTCAATCCTAACCTATACCATTTGAAAACAAATAGAACTAATTTGAAGGATTTAAAATCACATGGAATAATATCTTCTAAATACCCATAGTAGTCATTTTCTAAAAGTTCTGGTTGTCTGTCACTTATAGAGGAAACATCGCGAATTAATCATGATTAAGTGCATGTTTATTCTATGTCGAGAAAGAGATGAATGTGTACCTCAATATATTTGAAAAAAATTAATAGTATGGCTAATCAATATGATTCCATTATTATATTTTAAACCATACTCTAAATCAATTTCCCTTTCTATAAGATTGGTATATCCATTACAATGTGTTTCTTTAACCAATGAAGCCACACCTTCCCATGATATTCCATGAATAGATTGTTCGTGTCATTTAATCCATACCTTCATCCAATCAATATTGTTTTCTATGTATAAATGAAGTGCATCCCACTCACGACCAATTTCTTCACGATAGTCAAATTACAATTAAGTACAAATGTATATTCACTTAACATGCAGGTATACACCTTTAATTGATGCATATTGAATATTAAAAATGAAATAAGTATGATATATACATAAAATATAACAACGAAATGTACTATGGTTTAAGTCTCCGCTAGCCAATAATTATATTTCACCTTCCTCGATCTACATTTCCCAAAGAGGTACTGACCTTAGAAATTATTATTGGAGTCTGGATCACAAACACGACCTAAATTGATGCTTGATGCTAATATAGGAAGGTATTCACTAAAATACATCTATTAGTTTTTATTTAGATCTGATTAGTGTTTCTAGGATATTTATCTCAAAGAATAACAAGTACAACAAGATGCATAAAATATAAAAGATACACAAGAAGCAAAGATTTTCACTGGGGAAACCATAAAGGAGAAAACCCAGCAAACTTCCTCAGAATAGTAATATTATTAAAAGAAGTAATAACTATTGCAATATATTAAACCCACTCATAAATTAGGATAAAATAATGAATCATTATTTGATTAATTATCCACCCACTAGCTTAATTAGTTGGCATCCACTTGCACCTTAAAGTCAATACATGCCATCTATATCCTAGGAATGATTTATTTATAATTCTGGGTTGATGTTGAACACCTTTTGACCATCCAAAATTAGTATACAACACTTTACATTAGATTCTTCTTTATTCTGTTTTTCCTGCTTTTCTATGGATACGGTAAAGCTAGTCAAACTAGGAAACTAGGTGCTTTTCTTTCTAACCCATCCTTCATGACGTTTCCTCCATTTTATAGGATTAGCATGTTTTTTCCATCTTCTTTACAACTCACTCATTCGTTTTCCAATTCATGAGGTCCTTGATAGATTTGGGAAGTGCTTTAGCCACCTATGGGGGTTTGCTATATTTTGGTAAGTCAATCTTTTTGAGCTTTATGAGTTGTCTCCATACAACTAGATTTTCCTATAAAGGATCTACTATTTATGTACACTATTATTCATCATTATTCAATGGAAGGACACATACCAATATTCATCTCTTCATTCACGTTATTCAGTCTCTTTTCTTCTCTTTATTTTCCCTATGTATGCTTGTGAGAATTCTTAGTAGAAATATCTATTTCCTATGCTTCTTCTTAGAATCATTTCTCATAGAATTGATATATTATTTCTACAATATGAATTATTCAACATATATCTATCTCTCCTCCTTTCTCTCTCTCTCTCTCTCATGCAAACTTGGTAGTGTGAGGTATGTCTAAATGAGGGAGAGCGCCTCCCTCTTTATACATTTTCAAGTCATTGACCACACATAAGACTGATGCCCACATACATTCCCTGATAGGGATGAATTCTCCTAGAGAAAATACAAATACACATTACATGATGTTACACTGGGGACTATTGCCCCGACATACAACAAAGGTTGTACCTCAAGGTATAGACATATTTAATACATCCCACAAAGTGGTAAACAAATCCCCAATGGGGGTTCCACAGCATACAATGATATTATACATCAGAACATCTTCCAAAGTTACAAATACATGACTACTCACTATTAAATAGGAAGGTATTCTCTCTCTTCACAATCATCAACGCATCTGGTCAAGTCTTCATCGTAGAGTCATCATGATGGAGTCATAGAGTCATCATTATAGTTTCTGCCATCATCTTCTATTATTGATCATCGAACAATACTATCTGTCATCAAAATTTTGTGCAGATACAACCCTCTTTCGATTGGGTGTAGGCCCAGTCCTCATCCAGGTATTCATCACATCTCAAGCAATCCATATCATAGGAACCATTTGGGACCTTCTTTACATTTCCATGACAATAACTTGCATCTCTGACCTTCATCTCGTTGTATCCAAATAATCTCTTTTGTCCTACACAAAACAAAACAAAGAAAAAATATTTAGATGCAGAAACCTATGATGTCAACCTACAAATTCTATCATGCAAGAATATCCTAAGATCACACTCAGTGCATAATGTCTTTGCATGGTCAACCTCCATTCTATCAGAAAAGGGAGAAACTCCTAGGTCCACCTCTCATGCTTCATGACTTTATCATCTCAACATAGGAATACATATATAGATATATATGTAAAGACTAATTATGAACAAATAACATACTACATCACGACCTCTTACGTTCCTTGGTCAGCCTCAAGGACTTATCACATATGAACAACCTGGATTTAGGATCTTTTATGTTTAGACAACATTCGGGGCATATTACATCCAAGTAACTTGTGTACCACGCCAACTCTCATTTTACACTCAAAAAAACCACATGACTTATTACATTTGAGTAACCTACGTACAAATCCAGTCTCATTTTACACTTAAATAACCTATGACAATGTTGATTACATCCAAGGATAACCTATGAGATTCCTTAGGACTGATTACATCTGAGGACAACCTACAAGACTGATTACATATGAGCATCTTGCTTCATGAGTATTTTTCCTGCTCAAAAAACTTGTGTCATTTCCCATGTGAGATATTATGCATCAACTATTTCTAACATATAAAAACATCAGCACTGATTACATTCAAGGATAACCTACAAGATTTTCTAGGACTTATCCAAGGATAACCTACAAGACTGATTACATATGAGCAATTTAGGAGCTTCATCAAGATTTTACACTCATACAACCTGTCTCTCTAGCTATGATAGAACTCATCACTCCCTCTTTCGAGGTATCTCGATATGGATCACACCAAGTATTGTTCTGAAGTACTCCAAATTCTCTCTTACTAGAGGATTGGTCAACACATCATATATCTTATCATCTATTGCCATGTACTGGAGCTTCACTACTCCTCTCTGCACCATATCCATGATATAGTGGAACTTGATCTCAATGTGCTTCGATTTTTCATGGAACACTAGGTTTTTTGACAGTGTCACATAACTCTTGTTATCGCAGAATGTACAAGTCATATCCAACTCGATATCAAATCATTCATACAATATATTTCACAGCAACGCTTCCTTGCAACTGGTTGAGCAAGCGGCAACCTACTCTACCTCGACTGTACTCAACTCCACACATGATTACTTCCTACTAAACCGGTAGATCATGCTAGATCCTAAACTAAAGTAGCAACCTGAGGTTCTCATCCTGTTAGTGGTGCTACCTTCCCAGCCCTAATCAACATAACCGTGTAGGTTAATCTTCCTATTCACATCATATTTGAGCCCATAATCCACTGTACATTTTAGGTACCTCAAAACATGCTTTGCAGCTATCAGGTGAACATGTCTCGGATCCATCATGAACTTGGTCAGGCTATTCACCACAAATAATATATCTGGTCTCATATTCGTTAGATACATCAATGAGCCAATCATCTGACGATACATCCTGGAATGAACCGACTCAAATGAAGCATCACTCAGAAGCTTCAAGTTAGATTCCATAGGTGTAGCTATATCCTTACAGTACAACATTTAGAATCTCTTTAGAATCTCCACTGCATACTTTCCTTGATGGGGAAAATTCCCTTCTGGGCTCTACCACACCTCCATTCCTAAGAAGTAGTGAAACATACCTAGGTCTTTCACATCAAACCATGTAGAAAGTATCCTCCTTGCATCTGTAATGAGTTCCTCTTCACCTGTCAGAAACAAGTCATCAACATATAGTAGGAGTATCACAAGTATTTCGTCTTCAACCTTGAAGTAGAGTTTGGAATCTTATTTACTCTTCATAAATACCAAGCTCATCAAGAATCTATCCATCATGTCATACCATGTCCTCACTTCTTGTTTCAATCCATACAAGGACTCCTTAAATTTGCACACATGGGTATTCTTGTCATGTGTCTTGAATCCCAGTGGTTGTTCCATGTACACTTCCTCCTTGACTACACTATTCAAGAAAGTTGTCTTGACATCCATGTGGTGTATTTTCCATTTCATAATTGCAATCAATGCAAATATGGTCCAAATGGAAGTGTACGTTTCCATAGGTGCAAATGTCTCTTTGTATTCTATGCCTTCCTTCTATGAGAAGCCTCATGCTACAAACCTTTCCTTGTATTTATTGATGTTACCATAGGGTCTTATGGAATTTCTTATCGAATTTGCATATCTTATATTGTTGTCTCTTCAGGTCCCTCTACTTTCTGAATAAGCGTCCTCCTGGATATGAAGTATGTTGAGTCTTCATCAAAGGTTAAATCTCTACTAATGTCGATGTTCTTGAATCCTAGAAAGTATATTTTGTAGTCCTTTGATGTATCATTTTGTCCTACGAATATACCCTTCCTCCCAGAAGGATCCATCTTGGTCCCTTTCTTCTTTGGCACATGTATGTAGACTGGGAAACCAAATATCCTTAGATGGTTTACTTATGGTTTTTCTCCTGAGAAAGCCTCTTAAGTAGTCTTGTTTTCAATTAATCGATGTGGAGTACGGTTTTGTACATACAAAATTTCTCTTTCTTCCTCTACCCAAAGGAGCATAGAAAGATCCTCGTCATGCAACATTCTCATTGTTGCTTCCATGATGGTTCAATTATTTTGTTCTACAACCCCATTCTGTTGAGGATTGCATGGAGTTCTCAACTCCCTCTTAATCCTGAACTCTTTACATAGTTCCTTGAATTCTTGTGATTTGAATTCTCTTCCATTGTCTAACCATAGAATCTTGATCTTTTTATTAGTCTGCTTCTCAACCAAGGCTTTATATTCCTTGAACTTACTAAAAAATTCACTTTTCCCTTCCAAGAAATATATCCAAGTATTACGTGAGAAACCATATATAAAGTAAAGAAAGTACACATACCCACTTAATGAGCTAGAAAACATGGGACCACATACATCCGAGTGTACTATCTCCAGTATTCCTTTATGCTTGCTCTAACTACTAGGAAATGTCTTCTTCACATTCTTTCCTTATGTGAATCCTTTGAAAGATCCTTCATCCTTTTTATGGATCTCTGGTAAGCCTGAGACTACTTTGCTTCCCATTGGCAGTGCTCTATATTGCACATGTGCAAGATTTCTATGCCATAGTTCGCTTTATTCAATTCACTCATGAACTAGTGCTTCTTTAGGATGTACCTTTATCATGTACAAGCCTTCGTCTTCTTCTCCAATCACGGTTGCATCCTCTATTTTCTTTCCTCTAGACCACATCATAACTTTTCCATAGACAAAAGCAACCCTAACTTCCTCTGCATATAGTGCATAGATGGAGAGAATATTCTTCTTCAATCCTATAACATATAGCACATCCTTCAGATTTAAGGATTTCCTAGAGTCAAGCTTGTGTGAAGCTTCTCCATCGCCTTTTATGGGGTATTGGTCATTAGAGGAAATTTGAACTCAAAATGGGCCTCTTAAAAAAATTAATAAAGTAATAGTTAAAATAATAAAATAATATTTATTAATTTTGGAGGAAGAAAAGAAAAAAAAACTACTTTTTGTTTGTATTTTTGACATATATCCCCATGTTTTTACTCAAATTTCGATCGAGATAGCTCCTTGGATGCGGAATTAAATTCCACATCCAACTAGTACCCACTTGGAATACTTATGATGGACCCCGCTACCCCAAAAATAAGAAACACCTGAAAAAAGTAGTTTTTTTATGATACCTATCCCCAAATTTATATTAAAAAAAGTGTTAATACCTATATGGTATTTCAAATTTAAAGCAATTTTATTGGATAACACATGATGACATGGAATTTGAATTAGAGTTAAAAGGCCTATTTTGAGTTAAAATTTCCTCTAATGAATCATCCCCAAGTTTCACGTTGTGTGGTGACTCATGTTCAAATATATTAATGAATGATTCCAATCACTTCTCTTCATGTGAGAGAGTTATCTCAAGTACTGCAGTTAGCACATACTCTTCATCTGAATCATCTTTCTCTTGTATGAATCTTTTGTTTGTTGGTTTATCATCTTCAGCAATATGAGCATGGTGTCCCTTTTTCCTAATGGGACAATGTCCTGCAAAATGTTCCTTTTCATCACAAGTATAACATCAAACATTTGAAGTATCTATTTTGGTCTTATTTTGTTTCTTGTCCTTCTTCTTGATGTGATAAAAGGTTTCCTTCTTCTCCTTCCTCTTGAATTTCTTCCCAGTGTAAACTGTGAGATCTTAATTTTTAGTTTCTCCCATATTCTCTTCTCTGGTCATGAGTCGAGCTTATTCTTGTACATATTTTTCTTTGAGTTTGCTGAACGATTTCAATATCCTTATTGCACAAATATCTTGAATGAGAGAGTCCCATGATATAGGGATATCATTCAAGGTAGTTGTTACAATTTATCCTTCTTCGGTATTCTCATTAACCACTTCAAGTTGTTCTTTAATTTGAGTAACCCTTGTGAAGTAAGACTATATAGTATCAGATTTCTGTATCTTCACATTATTCAACTGGTTCCTTAAAGTCATCTTCCAGTTGATTTTATTTCCTTTGAATATCATTGCCAAATCATCATATACTTGATTTTATGTCTTGAATGAAGACACATGGGGGGTGAGGTGATCCTTAATAGAATCTGCAATGATTCTCTTAGCCTTATCCATACTTCTCTTGTGAGCATTATTAGCCTCATCTCCCTCTAGATCTAGAAATTCTCCAGTGATTAACTGATCCAAGTCATTTTATTCAAGGATTAGAGATATTTTGTGCTTCCATGCTCAGAATTTATCATCTGATGAAAACATGAATCTGGCAAACATTTTTGCTTGTTTTTTGACAAAAAAACTGCAAACTTTTATGTTTTTGAACTTCAACCCCTTCAAAACGATATCTCCCTCAGGAATTTCACCTTGAAGTAAACACATAAGTTTTAGAGAATTGAATTAGATACGTTCTCATATTTTTTTTAAAAACATTTATCAACATATAGTGGGGAAAATTTGGCGTCCACATGGGAAAATTTGACATCCACGGGAAAATTTGACATCCACATTTATCGACATATACTTTAAACTTTGAAGTATGACCAATGAGTGACAAGTGTGCACCACATTTTTCTTATAGATGGTTATTCATTTTAGGTAAAAATAATTTATGCCCTTAATCTAAACAGACTGAACTTGTGAATGGACTCTATTTTGAGGTTTTTTGGACTTGAGAACTATTTTTTATTATTTATCGAAACAACATAAGATTAGAAAATGGCGCAGTATCGAAACATGTTGGTGAGCTTCAATTTTATTTTTGGTGTGACACTTATTGGAAAAACTAAAAGTACTCTTTTGAAGAGGACAAGGAAATTATGATCTCTATGAATATTTCAAATTTTTCGGTGTTGTCTATGTTACAATATTGAATTTTCATTTTAGGTTATTTTCAGAGTAACGAAATTCTTAAGGGATAAGGATTAGAAACAAATTATTAATAAATATAAATTAAAATTAAAATGAAACAATTTTTATATCATTGGAAATGAGATTAAGAGATGAATCCATTGCTACCAAGTCTTATAAATAATATTTAAATTTGCAGGGGTTTCATCTTCCTAAAGTTGCAGGTTCCAGAAAGATGCCAAATATTTTTGCAGGTTTTGTTGACCATGAAATCTTGGCTAAAAAAATATCTCCAAACTCTCGGCTAAGAGTTTAGTTCAAACTCTCATCCAAGAGTTTTAAAAATCTCATATGAGAGTTTTTATTTTAAATACAGCGTGATGATTGGTTCTATCAACCTATATTTTTCTTAAACTCTCAGCCGAGAGTTTGAACTCTCGCAAAATTTCGGCCTAGAGTTTGAGGATGACTTTTTTTTGCATGTTCATTTGCCCACCCTATTTTTTTTCACTATGATGACATAAAATTGTTTCCCAAATTCATGTTTTCATCCCATCCCATCTAATATTGTCCTCAAGCTAAGTATCGTGAGTCATATTTTCAAATGAGAACCTCAACTAGAAATAGAGAAGATTTAGATCTTACAAATTTGAGGTGTTCATCCTGGTTCTGGAGCTGGCTGACCTAGGGTTTGTGAGAGAAACCCTAATTTTCCAAACTTGGAGTTTGGGAATTATGTTTGGACATAAATATGCTCCTCCTTGAGGTGATTTGCTCAGCAAGGTCAGTTTCCAAAAACTAAGGTGGGAAGCCTCCAAAACTAGATGTCCTAGTTCCTCCTTGCACTAGTGACAAGGTAAAAAATGAAACTTCTTCAAATCTAAATCCATTTCCACTTAAATATGCTCCTTACTGAGGTGAGTTATGATGCCCCTCTTTTCTTGATGATCTATGTAGAAAACACCTTGAACTAGGAAGCCCTATTTTATGTTGTCGTATAGCTCCTTCTTTAAGAGAGGCTCTGATAGCATGTTAGTTTTTCTTTAGTTCTGATTAATTTATCTAGGATATTTATATGAAAGAATAAAAAGTACAATAAGATGCATAAGATATAAAATATACACGATTCATGAATATTTTCACCAGGGAAACCGTAAAGGAGAAACCCCCGCAAACTTCCTCGGAATGGTAAGATGATAAAAAATAGCAATAATAAGTATTCAATGGATATCTATCTCTCCTCCCTTCTCTCCCTCTATGATGTGAAATTGAGAGTGTAAGGTGTGTATAAATGATAGAGAGTGGCTCCCTATTTATACCCTTTCAAGTCACCGACCAAACATAAGACTCAGGCCCACATGTCTGTTGTAATAGGTCCGAACTCACCCAGAGAGACTCCAAATACACATTACATGATGTTACACTCGAGACTATTGCCTCAACTTACAACAGAGGTTGTACCTCAAGGTTGAGACACAATTAATACATTCGTCAAGGTGGTAAACACATCCCCAATTGGGGTACCACAACATACAATGATACTATACATCAGAATATATTTTGAAGTTACAAATACATCAACAACATCTGGTTCTGGTATACCATATATCCCTCCATCTTAGAACCCTATGGACGTGCTCGTTGTCTGACCAATCCCTTCAAAAATTTCAAGTGCCTCTCATCCATCCACATGGACCTTGAGTGTACTGGTCCATACAATTCAATCTCCTCAAGTTAGTGTATGAGGTAGTGTTCTTGTGCATTGAAAAATGTCAAAGGTAGATGCTTTTGCATTTCACAAATTAGACATAGAATTTATCTCCTCCAATTCTTTATATATTATTTATGGATTTATTTATATGACAACCATCTACAAGTGATGCAAACAAATCACTATATTTAACAAAAAAAACATTATTTTACAAAACCTTTATAAAAAATAAATATTAAATATAAGTTGTACCATAAATTAAAGAAACACATTATGCATGGAACATATCACCACTTATCTCATGTATTTTCCAAGATCATATAACTTGTTTAAACTGTTATCAAAGCTGTCTGAGAGAGATAAAGGTAGAACATACTATAACAATATACAAAATCATTTCGTTATTCTTTTCAAAAAGTAGACCAAAAAATACATCATATATGCACAAGAATAAAAAAATATAGCAATATATATATATATATATATATATATATATATACCATAATAATTACCTTAATGAATACATGCCAATCATGCGTTTTCACCCCTACAAAACCATCTTTCTTGGTAACAATATTGTTTATTTTTTAACAAAATCTGATGGGAAATTTAATTTTTCGTATGACTTGTTTTATAAAATTGCTTTGTTCCTCTGTTAAAAACTATTGAAGTGATTTTTTATTAGTTTGGTCTCCATTGCGATGTAATTGAATGACATATTTCATTGTGTGATTGTATTTTTAATGTCATTGCAAATTTTTACATTTTTTTCTATATCGCTCTTTAGATCCAGTATTCACCATAATGTTTCAAACACATTCTTTCCAATATGCATTGTATCAAACAAATAAACAATTTTTAGGTGCTCATAGTACGACAGCCTACTAAATTGTCTAGGATAACTTTTCACTCATCGTGGAATCCCATTAATGCCTTCATCATCATGGCGACCATCATTAATCATGATTTATAATTATTTTACAGAATTCAATGTCAATTATAGTTAACAACAGACAATAAAATAAAATTAGAAACATTTTATATGACGATAGATATAGGGCCATTTGATTTGTACATACCTTGATGATTTCTATTATATTGCAACCTCCATAGGTGAGGTGTCATTTTCTATGGTTATGCACTCTCTTTCTTCCCATTGAATATATGTTTATTGGTAGTTCGATACCTATGATTTTTAGAGAAGAAGTTCCTATACCGATTAAGCACCTACTTTCATAAACTTTTTCAACAACAGGATTTGATCTTAGGACCACAAACCGAACATGCATATTTTCCCTTTTTTGAAGACCTTCATAAAGAGTTGATGGATTAACAATATTGTCATTTATAATTATATAAAGTTAATTTATTATTTGAAAAAACATGCATCCATAATATATCAACTTCATAAAATTAAATACTATTAAAGTAGACGTTATAATTACATACCACAAAAATGGGTTAACAATGAGGAATCATATATTGTCCATACAAGCATTGCATCAAATTGAAATTTCCTTCGTCACATTGCTCTAGATGGATCATACATAGTGATGTCATTCCATAGTTTTAGTAGTTTGTCAATAAGAGGATCGATATATACATCCATAACTTTAAATTGGTATTTTCTTGATTGATTTGAACATATAAAATATATAATTATTACAACAATTAAGATATATAAATAATTCACAATAGTAAGAGGCAAAAAATATATGACATTATGAAACAAAATATGACAAGTGAAATGTCACTAAATTAAAAAAAATTGTTGTAGACACATACCTGGAATAATCATTTCCAACATTATGTGCTCCTTCTTTATTGAAAACCATGGAGTGATGTTATTGTTGATAACAAAAATATGCCACACCGATTAAATAGATCTCTGCTCTACATATGGATCGGCACCATCTGCTGTTAAAGAAATCCTAACATTACAAGGCTCTTCTTTAAAGTGTGGTATTTTTTCCTCCATATATCTAAATGCAGAACCATCTGCATGCATTCAAACAATGTCATCTTGACTTATATTATGTGCATGGTAATCCAAAAATTGTGCTACTTTTGTGCTCTTGAATAGTCGTTGCAAACATATAATAATGGGAATATAATGAAGAACCCTGTGATGAACCTTTTTTGTTACTTGATCTGTTCGATATCTATTGATATGAAATTCTCTATATTCTGTATAAAATTCATACTGTTTATAAAATATGATATGGTCATGAGGGAATGCATCAATTGCTTCATGATACATTTCAATTTTTTTCATGATGACAGCTAAATCTCAATATGCGTGACGTAAAATATTTGGCAATGGTAACAAAAATCCATCTATCAAGATACAACAAATTAAAGTTAAAAATAGTTAATATAATATATAAATAATATTAATGAACCATGTTTCATCCGTATTAATTTTACTAATAACAAATTAACAATGACATTATTATAAGATCAAAGATAACTTTTATCATGATCATGTGTATGTGATGGAATAGATTACAAACCTTAACATATTTGGAACTGATATATTTGAAAGACCATCCATAAACTTAAAGTTCATTATCAACAATATAGCAGAGAGAAGATTTGTGTTGAATTCTTCATAAAGGGGTTCATATGTCTTCTCAAGAAAAGGTAAATCATGAACATCATCAATGTCATCATTTTCATGATGATGATCATCATCATCCATTCTAACATTAAATGTACAATGGGTCAATGTTTTTATACTACCATCTTCAACTATATCATTAATATGATCATCTTCTTCAATATGATCATTAACTTGTTCTTCAAATAAATATTCATAGCTCCATGGTTCCTCGGTTCTTGTTCCAAAATCACATCCTCGAGGTGATATATTTATGTGGGATGTATTTCCTTTATAATTACATGAAACCATGTTCAAGATAAGTTAGTTAATATAAGAAATATTAAAATGATACATACATTTATGAAACCAATCAATATAAAGACATATATAATGAACAACTTACAAATGGATGATAGTCATATCACCCCTTGGCATGTCCATAATCCCTAAAATGTCTTATGGTTGTTGCAATCTTTATTCTTCTCATTTTAAATCCCCTCCATTGACTATATGGAGAATAGAATTTCCCAGCGCCCTTTATTTTCAGTCCATCCCACAATCTAGAAAGAAATTCACGATTTTGATCATGTGGATTAGGAATATTGATATGTTTTGACATTTTTTTATACCAAGCTTGATTGATGATTATCCTTCTTAAAAAATAAAGGTCCACTCTTCACTATTTTTAATCATAGTACCGATTAAAATAATTGTGGCTTTTTGTATGTAAAATAGTCCATGCGAAGATTATACCTTCCGCAAATCATCGCTTGTATATAAAACATGTCATAACACTGGACTATTATATAGTTTCTAAAAATAAATTATTATCAAATATCTGACGTAATTAGGATATTGAGTGTCATAATCTTGTCATCGGTAATATGATGATTGCAGTCGAATATTCGACGACCGTTGTCGGATTACCTATGACCATCAAATATCCAACACAAACTAGAGAAAATTTTAAAATAAACAAAAAAATATAACACTAGTGGAAAATGAGAGATTAGTGACCATGAGACCAAAAATTTTGGTCACCACGGTTTTTTTAAAGGGATAAATGAATAAAAATGATAATTTAAGTGAGATAACTAAAAAAGACCAAGATAAATGACCAATTTTGGTCATGGGATAAAAACCAACTAAAAATGACCAAGATAAATGACCAAATTTGATCACAGGATATCTAGACTACAAATGACCAGATTACAATTGGTCATTTATTTGGTCATTTTTAGTTGTGTCACTTCGGTAATGGAAGAAATTACAATTTGATAATGAATTGTACATTTTACTAAATTCTAACACTGTAGATGGATTCAGAGACCCCTTACACTATGGATGGATTCAAATACCCCTTTTAAAGGGGTCTTTGAATCCATTTGCAGTGTTAGAATTTAGTAAGATGTAGACTGCCTCATGTGTCACAGCTTAGCTATTGATACCAAATTAGCTATCATGAGGATTTATAATTAGCTGGAGCTATATTGGCTTACCATCTACTACATTAAATATGTCTTGATCCTCTTCAAACTGGCTCTATCTACTCCCACTACCATTGGACATCATTACAATACACTACATTATTACATGGCAGTTGATCAAGTTCCCCTTTTGGGCATTGGTTTGTCATTACCATATTATTTCCCATGGAATTAAGTGTTAGGAGAGTCTTGATGGATCACTCCCAAGTTTGAACTTTCTCCCAGGGTCTCACATTATGGCCTCTTAGAACTAGTCCTTCCAAGAATACTTGAATTCAGAACCAATTCGATATAACTAATTCAAATGGAAAAATATGGACCAATAACATTACAGAGACACCCATATAAAAAAAAAATTATTAGTAAGAAAATTTAATATTATGTATTGATCTCTTACCATCCTACTTGCACTTTCATCTCGTTTAGGCAGAAGGTTAACCATCCAGGCAATCCAAGTTGAAGTGTGCTTATACAACTTCAACTCTAAGGCCTTTAAGAGCAGAAGAGTTATTTACATAGCCCCATTACGGCCCAATCTTCTAATCAGATATAACATGATTTAGATATCTCAACCTCCCCACTGATTTAGGCAACTTCCTTGACCAAGAGCTCAAAAGAAGTTGAATATCATTGTCAAGTTTGCCAATATCTTGGGAGTTTGAACATGCTGACTATTTGGCACCTTAAGTTTCTTCTTAAGCACCTAAATCTCTGTGTCCTTTTGCTTTATCAAGTATTCAAATGGTGTTGGATTGTTTGGATAAACACCCAAAATCACTTTCTGCTAAAACTACATTGTAATCATTTGTTTGGCCTTGGTGGCCACTTTCTCTTGCCTTAATGTAATATCCCGAATTTTGGACCTAAGACTTATAGGCACGAGCCTATTGATTATGATGTTATCTTGATGTTTTATTTTGATATATTGGGTCGAATACCCCACTTCATATGAACATGATGTTTTTTTTATATATTGGGCATAATCCAATTGTTGATGATATATATGCTTGTTTGTGTTGGGCGGGGACCCTGAAGCACATGATTGATGAGATGTTTTGTGTTGAGCGAGGAGCTCTGGAGCACATGAGTATTTAATGTTGTGTTGAGAGATATGCTCTGGAGCACAAGAGTATTTATATTTTTGTTGAGCATGAAGCTCTGGAACACATGAAATATAAGTTGGAAGTGTTGGGAATAATACTTGGAGCCTTCGATGTTGATGTTGAGCATAAGCTCTGGAACATCAGATCCTTGGCCATTATATCCGTAGGTGTATTGTACAAGTCCATCCTAGCATTAGTGTTGAGCGAAGAGCTCTAGAATTGCACTAAGTTTGTAACTCCCTCTTTTTAGCGTTGAGTATGGGCTCTGGTAAGCAATAGGAGTTACTAACAAGAACTAATCATTCCCAAGTGAAAAAGACTCGAGAAAAATATCGATCTCATCATACTTATTTATAAGTGATTAAATGAAATTTCAAATTTATGTATTCTCACCAAGTACTGAAAGAATACCATGTTATACGAGGGAATCCAACATGCAAGGATGTTTAGAGTTTCCTATCCTAGTAGACCTAACCATCTACCTGATGAAATTAATGAAGAAAGTGTCAGAAGTCTAGGGATCATAGTATATGATACACAAAGACACATGTTAACAAATGTTATATTATTATATATTTTATACATCTTATGTATAAATAATAAACATAGTAATAATATTAATAATAAAAGAAAGAAGGAGAAGCTCCATTTCTTATTATTATTACTAAGAAAAAAATTAAATAGTACAATACCTATAAAAGTCAAATTAGGAACTAGCTAAAAGTTCCTAAGTTAAAATATTAAAAGTACTAAATTAAATAAAAGGGGTTAAATCAAGAAATGAAGCAATTTTTTATTTAACTGCACCTTTGACTAAAAATTATGTCTATAAAGTCTCATAAAGTCCCAAGCCAAAGAGAGGATTTGGAATCTCATCATTTAATTTTGGGAGTCGTCGTTCTGCCTACTAATTCTCAAGAGAGCGTTCTTGGAGAAACTTTCCCTAAGAGGAAAAAGGAGAACCGATCCATACTTGATATACAAACTAGGGTAGCCTCACCTTAGGATCTCTGAGCTACTTGAATGTTGGAACTAGCTCGGGGGGATCCAGAACAGTTTCGTGTCATGGTTGGGTGGAACATGGTAGTTCCCAAGTGATTCATTCATCGAATACAAAGGTCAGATCTACCTATAAATTGTTAATGCTGGTTATCTAAGTGTTCATCTTTTAGCCATTAAAGGAGCTTTAATTTTCAGGTATGAGGTTTTGGAGTGCCTATTTCTATTTCTAGATTATGTGGTGGCCAAATTATGCAAGGGTTTATATTATTTTCTCTAATCCTATATGCTTTGTTTTTCCCCGTCAAAATTCTTCTAAGGGTTAACATTTTAAATTATAACCCTATGATGTAATTTAATTGATGTTTCAAGATTATCAAGTGTTTGGTATTTTTAGGTTTTACTTCTGTATTGTCTTTTATTACTTCAATATTGTTCTCTTACAAACTAATCATTATATCAGATTAAATCCCTAGTTGTTTATTTACCTATTTACTCTACTGACAGAATCCATTTTGTCAGCAGAGTCATGTTTAAATAAAATATTAGTTAATATCTAAGCTTAAAGTAAAACCTATATTTAATTTCCCATTAAGTAAGTATAAAAACAAGAAACTAACCAGGATACTATTTATACATAGATAGTATCATGTATAAAATAGAATTATAAATTCTAAACTATCAACATTGTAATTCCATCCAAGAATAAATATTAAACATCAAATACTAGTGCCAAGACAAGAACCACCAAAGACCTTTCCAGGTTTGTATTAATAAACATTATCATAAACCAAATAACAGACCAAGTAAATTGAGACCCTACAAATGGTCCACAATTTATACTATCTTTACTAGTTACTTCTATGAAGCATAAACAATAATAACTTTATTAACATTATGATTTGTGGCTTAAATAACAATTCTAAACCTATAATATTAAAATCCACATAAACAGAAATCGCATGTCATAATATTACCTACAACAACCATGTAATAATAACCATAGTATCGCTACAATGTTAATTTACAAGCTATATACTTAAACAAGAGATCCCCAGATCAAATCCTGTGGACATTTCAAATGCCAATTTGCATACCATAAAACAGAACACCCATTATATTAAAAACCCCAAGAGCATTAAAATACATTGCAAATCATTTAAACAATCGAAAGTAATTACACAGGGGTCATAGGATCAAATTCCGTGGACACTCAAATGACCAAATCGCATGCATAATAAAACCACATAATTATATAGGAGATTATAGGATCGAATCATGTGGGCACTTAAGCCCCAAATCGTAACTATTACAAATAATAAATAAACCCTCATCATAAACTATGACCAGGATTCAAATCCTGTAGAGCGTATTCACAGTTTATAAAGCCATGCTATACACAATTTGTATGTGGGATGTAAATAATACTAAAACTTTAACCTATAGGTCATAAGACCATTATAAAGTATATATGCGGTAAATGGAGGCCTTGGCCCATACTTACAACCATGTCAATAAATTAACCTACCGCATCATTTGCTAAACATAGGTTTTTTTTTACACCCACAGTCTTCTCTAAACATTTCAAATATGCATTTTAAAAATAAACTATAATCCCGCACCATTAACGCTATCGCAACTACCATGGAGAGTGCCCAGGACATCCATGACATGGCCCCAAGCCATACGTTGCCACCATTTACATTCTTACAACTAATGCAAATAATGGAAGCGAATCTACATAGTCCAACCACGAAGGAAAACGCGACATAAAACCCAAGTATAATAACCATTGAAATAAATGTAGCATAAATACATTTATAAACAGTCTTATAAATCCATAATCAAGTTTACACAGTCGTTCCCTTTGGCCATCGCACCATTGAAAGCAATGGTGCTGCCTCTTCACATAACATAAATCAAAACACGATTTATAAAATATGCACAGAGCCGGTGAGAAGAACCAAGGATCTCTTCACTGCTAACAACATCACAATCATTACAAAACCCAAATATTTATAAAATCAGACCCAAAGGCCATCGAAACCCCACAATAAACCACAAGGCTTGTCGCTGCACATAATGTAGAGTTCTATTGGAACCATACTCCATTAAACCCCAACCATCATGAATTTAAACTCATTCTTAAAGCCAAGTGCTGACAAGTAACGAATTGTTGACAGTCTTACCATAATCATAAGTCTTTCTGACAGCTTGTAGTAGGGCTACGAATCTTGCATCTCCTCTCCAACCCTGTCACCTACAACCCCAAAATGATACGATGCATGAGAAGTATGAAATCATGAGTAATACACAAACAAAAAAAAATGCTGTGAAACCCAAAAGAAACCATACCTTTCTTTATCCTAGAATTCGCCTTCACCATACTACGGAGAGGCAAAAGGGAAAGCAACAAAACTGCATAATGACCAAACCTGATCATGGAGCCAAGACCTACGTTGGGATGCGACACTTCCCAATGTACATTAAAGGTTCCAACCTGTGATCCATTAATGACCTCCAAACTAACTTCTCTATAGTTCTTATGCGTTACATTATTGAATGCCTCCATTTAATGCAAAGTTATAAACCCCATGTGCAATGTTATAAATTTTCCACCCCCAAGTTTAATACAAGGCACAAGTTATCATATACATCGCATATGATAGGTTTTACACCTTATGAATATTCTCATTGAACTCTTTACGATCTAATACTAATACCAAGGCATATGCAATATGCCATGGTATGTTGTTAAGCATAAATCCAATTTTTTTCTTTAACAAAATAGTATGAACCTGTAAAAGCATAAAATGAAAGCATATGTTATTGCTTTTCAAAAATTAAACATATATTACAAAAATGCTAGGGTATTAACAGTTGATAGCAATTACACCATGAATAATAAGTTCCATTAAAATACCAAGTTTGTGTCATACAATATAGGTGTGGTATTGATCTTGTCACTAACAAAAGTCTATAAAGAACAATAATAACAACAAGTAGATGTCACTAGCTACAAGTACGAGTACCATCAATCAAACATTCAACACTCCATAACAAGTTTTCCATCGCTAAGTACACCTCCATGTAAACAGGTTAAGAGTGCATTAGTTCAACAGAACTAAGTAAGCCTGCTAGACAAGTAGCACTAGTACAAAAGCGCGGATTTTTCCACGGAGGTTTTCCACGTTTCTTACTTTTTGGTGTAAAATATGATGTAACAGGAATGAGGCGTCGCTGTATCCACACCTAGCCATCGTTGTATCCACGCCTAGCCATCGATGTATTGTTGATGTATATGTAACTTCAGAATGTATTCTTATATGTATTTTATATATTGTAACCCGATGTTTATTCCGAGATTTTTCTATTATGTATTTGAGTCATGTGGTCATACCCTGATGTTCCGATCGGGAGGATTAATAGTGTAAACAAGTCATATCAAGTCATTAGGTAAGTCCCCACAGTTTTGGGGCACTTGGGTTATTATACACTAATTAAGGTGTAGGCTCAAGTAAGTAATTGTAAGTTAAGCCTACATGGTTGAGTGCACTTCAATTCAACGGAATAATATAAATAGAGAGTGAGAAGTCTCTCTATTTATCACTTGTGAATTACATCACTTGCTCTCTCAAGTGTGGTGCACCTTTGGAGAAGGAAATACTTTGGCTTGACAAAAGACAGAAGGCTGCTGTTGTGTTGGGAGGTCATCTTACTATTTTGGGATCACATCTTGTGGTGATACTATCTTAGAGGAAGTTGAGGGGTTTTCTCCATTTATGGTTTCCCCTCCTAAAAATCTTTGTGTCTCTTGTCTCTTGTGATGTGCTTATGTGATTGCTGTGCTTGTTATTCTCTCAGTGAAAAGATCTTAACATAATGCTAGCTTAAATGTTGAAAAACTAACATGGTATCAGAGCTAACCTAAGAAGAAGACATTGTGCAGCTACAGGAACTAGGGATTCCTAGTTTGTGGATCTTCCTCCACATATTTTCAGCAAAAGTATGCTAGCATGACTCTCCATTGAAGGGTGCATTTTTTTGTCGATGCGGAACTCAATTTCGAGCATTTTCAGTTTCGATGCGGAAATTAGGGCTTTCTATAGAAGAGGAATTTTTGAGTGAGACCAGCATAGGATTGTTATCCTCATCAAAAATGAAGTTTAGAGACCTGGATCAATAAATTTGGTTGGGTGAAACTCCAGGAAATTCAAACCCTAGTTTGACCCTAAGCTACGAGAATCCCTAAATACTAAAACGGATAAGTTTTGGTACAGTCGCTATATTCCAATATTGGAGAAGTCTTAGAATATAAAAATTTTAGGGGCCGAAGATAAAATCTTGATGAACACTGTTTCCAAATTTCAGCCTTTTATTCGCTATATTATGGGAGATATGATCTCTCCAAGATAGGGTTCCATCCTCTTCCAGAAACCATCCATAAACAGGACACCTGGGAAGATCTGAAATATCTTGGGCTACAGAGGTCCAAATGGAATTCCTAAAGATGTTACAGAAAGGGCACAGATTTTAATTTATTTGTTCCAAAGGTCAGACTCAGAATATGAACCAGTGACACGTGGAATTCCGTACAACTTCGCTGTTCTGAACAGTCTAGTATCAGGTCACCTTGGGAAAAGGATCATAAATCCCAAATGGTGAAACCAATTCTAATGAAACCTACAGTTTTGGATCAGGGACATGTGACGTTACCTCAGAGAGAAATTTAAAACACAGAGGATCAGTAATTTCGGAGATATCACAGAAACAGTAACAGGCATTTCTGCAGAAGAAATCAAAAAATTAGGGCTTCCTGTTCCGGGAGCTTCCCTCCACTGTTTTCAGAAAAGGAGTACATTGGACAGCTCCATTTGAAGAGATCTATCTGTTCATCCAATCAGATCTGAAAGATTCCAAGTTTTGAAAATTAGGGTTTCTGCGACAAACCCTAGATCAGCAAACTCCGGGACAAGGGCGGACACCTCAAATCGGCAAGATCTAATACTTTGCTATTTCCATTTGAGGTTCTCATTTCAAAATGATCAGCTTGATGATAAGCTTGGTGAAGTTGAAAAATTCCAATCATAGAAGTATTTTATCTCTCTGGATTGGACACCTACATGAGTATAGAGGTTCTAGTTTTAGAGGGAGATGAGGCCAAAGAAGACATCATGCTCATGCTGCAGAGGATAATGAACCATCCAAAAATAGATCCAGACATGAAAGTGAAGATTCTTCAAGCGAGGATGAATATGTTCTGATATCAACTCTCACAGGTAACATTATTCATGAAAGTGATGATTGGCTTATAGATAGTGGGGCTTCCAAACATATGACAAGATTCAAGGAATCTTTTGTGAGGCTATCAGAACATGAATGACTAGGAGATGACTACCAATGTCCAATAAAAGGTACTGGGGAATCTTCATACAAGCTATACGCTGGTAAGTCTCTAACAATGAAAGAAGTATTGTTTGTGCTAGGATTGAAGAAGAACCTTCTCTCCATTTCAGCATTGATGCAAAAGGAATGCGGGCTGCATTCATAGATGGTCGAGTCATCATGTGACCAAAAGGAAAGACTATCGATGATGTGGTAGTGATTGAAGAACAAGAAGGAGGCTTGTAAAAATTGAAGGGCCATCCAGAACAAGCCTTGATCCATGATACGGTAGAGCCAAATGAGCTTTGGCATAGAAAACTTGCACATGTGCACTACAAAGCAAAGTTGTTGAAGTTCTTCCAGAATTTCAAGCTATTTGAAGGGAAGAACAACTTGAAGTGGTAAAAGAAGCGGTGAAGAATGCAGAAGTGGTGATGGCCACCTTGAATGACCTCCCAGGATCATGGAATTCATTCATTCAAGGAATGTGTTCTAGAAGGAAGTGATTACTTTCATCAAACTTTGGGAAAAAGAAGAATCTCTACCCATAAGAAGAGAAGATAAGACGGGAGCATTTGAAGATCCGGATCTCACCATCCAAAGAAGATCCCTCAAGCAATGAGGAATATGAAGAACTCAACTCTTGAAG
>LPNX010981189.1:97509-135840 GCA_001517045.1 Pseudotsuga menziesii
TTGCATGTTATGCAGATTTGTTGACTCCTCCTCGAAAGGTAAATTTGTGATGAAATGTATAGTAATGTATTTTTCATTGACACATGCATGTAGATGAATTTATTACACTATAAATTTTACTTTGCAGGCTGCTTTAATAGCATTAGCTTCACATGCTTCCAATCCGGCTGAAGCAAAATGATTAAAGTTTCTAGTATCACCAGCTAGAAAGGTATTTATATCTGCTTCACCTTGTGTAATCAGGATATTACGGATAAAAAACTGAAGGCTTGTGGATTTTCTATTGTGGAGATCCCCGCTTGGCAAGGTTCATGTTTATTTCTAATTATGTTTGTGCAGGGTGAGTATTCAAAATGGATTGTTGCTAGTCAGAAGAGTCTTTTAGAAGTAATGGCAAGATTCCCATCTACGAGACCACCCCTTGGTGTCTTCTTTGCAGCCTCAATATTACTCAATTTCTTCATCACCTAAGTCAGGAAGTCTCCAAGATCTACTTGTTTTTCAGTGTTGGCCATTCAACTTCTAAATGTCTTGATGGAGGTAACTCATGTATTATGTAATTTATGTGCTACTATATTAGGTTTGCAAGATGATATGTTGGTATTGTGTAGACTTCTCCATCTATATTACATGTAACATGTGCCCTAGTTAACAGTCCCAGTCCAACTGGTAGAATTCACAAAGTTGTTTGTTCCAGTTGGATGAAGGTGGGCGTGACTTATTTTCCATACCATCATCTATAAACCATAAGATTTAAGCCCTAAACATTTCCTCTGTTTTGGCTTCTTACATTTGAAAGCTTATAGACTGAAAATGTTTTTTCATTGTTGTTGGCAGTATTCACTACCTTATGAGGAAGTTGCGTCTTGTAGTTGGGCACCTATCTTCGTAAGACAATCAAACTTCAAATTATCTGTGGATTCTTCAATTCCAATTGTCATGATTGGTCCTGGTACTGGTTTGGTACCATTTAGAGGATTTCTATAGGTATGTTGCTCTTCCAGCTTGTAAGGTCTATATGTGTCTGAAATTGCCAATAACACTCATAACACAAATGCTAGTGCAAGTCCATATGTCAAATAACCAAGGCGGTGTGTTGATCATCAAGTCAAATTTGTGACTAGTAGACCCACAGAGCTCTTCCACAGTCCCTTGTTTAAGCTGTGGACCTGTATGATATCAGTTGTGCTGACCTATAATGGATCTGCATGAATATTCCTCTTAGGGCCATAGTGTGAGTCCTCAATAAGGAAAGTAGGTCATATGGATGGATGGATGCACAGATGCATTGATAGATTTCCTTATTATGCATATTTAAGTTTATTTACATATGTGTACGCTATTTTTCAACTACTCTTTCACTATTTTTTTGTAGGAAAGAGCTGCACTTCAGGAAGCTGGTGAAAGGCTTGGACCTGCTGTTCTGTTTTTTGGGTGCAAGAATTCCTAGATGGCATGTCAGATAATTATGTTCAACCTCAGAACATACAAAAAAGATAGATAATAATTATGTTCAACCTCAAAACATACAAAACAGACAGATAATAATGTAAAAGCATCTGTCTAATGCTTTATAATAATGTATGGCATGCTTTATCATCTGTCAGAGCTGTCAGATAATTATGTTCAACCTCAGAACATACAAACAGAGTACGGCATCGGGGACAGAGTGCAAGTCAAGATACTCCAGGCTAGTATCCCTGAGTTCATATTTTATATGTGTTATAATACTGAGGGATACTATTTTTAAGTTGGGTTTGACTAATGACTGGAATGCATTGTTTGGTAACAGGTGGATGAGGAAAATAAGTGTATATCATTGGGCATGAAATAATCTTATTTTGTAAATAAATCAGTCACTAGTGTAGTTGGATATAAAGAGTCTGTAGAGGAGGAAGGTAGTGAGGAGGCTGTAAGGGAGAAATCTGACCCGAGTTCTGAAGACAACAGGGCATACAAAATGCAGGTTTTATCCAAAGAAAATGACAAGGTTGAAACTAAGGATCTGGCAGTTGACATTTTTAATTCTCTGGAACTAGCAATAGAAGTTGAATTTTTTTACATGATGGACACGTTTGCAGGTTAGGTATCTTGATGCCTATATTAAATGGAAGGATCTTGTATATCCAGAATATTGTCATGATGGTAAGGATGTGGACAAAGAGGGAATTTCTTTCAGGAATGCCACCATTTATGGGAAAATATATGAAGGTGGTGAGGCTAAGTATTTGTTGGACTTTGGAAACCAGAAAGACATTTCGATCTGTGCTATCAAACATGGTAGAAAAATTGAAGAGACTGAAGGCAGTGGAAACAAATACTGGTTGGGAGAATTTCATGTTCCTCTGTATGTATTGAAGGCCTTTGAAGATGGACTTCTCCGGGATTGTCCAAACAAGGGTTCTAAGCAAGTTTGGAAAGGCCCGAATAGGCCGATGAAAGGAATTAGAATTAAGGATATATATTCATTCCTTTTATGTAAGGAAGAGATGAATGGAAAGTGTTTATGTGCCCAGTGTGGGAAGGAGGTATTGGTCAGGTATATTCTCTTCTTCTGGTGATATTTCTTTTCTTCAAAGACCATGTACAGACTCTATGCATATAAATATACAATATGTAATGTTATTTAACTTCTGCTGAGTCATTGGAGAACAACCATAAGATTTGAGAATCAGGAAATTTACATTCTTGGTATTTTTATCCTACCTTTTGTCAGCATTGTTGTCTAGATGTAGAAATAACTGATTCCATGTAGCCAAGAATGCTTTTTGATACTACGTGGATACTTTATGCATTTTTATTTTTTACTTGATTGTAAATTTGTATCTATATCCTTTTTTATCTGTGCCAATTAGAAGAGAGTTTAAATGGCCTGTGTAATCAATAATTATTTTATACATTCATTTGAAACTTACCCTTGACTGTCATCATCAGTCCGTAGAGAGTTGGTATGAACATCTATCCTAAGAGAGTATATAGTTTTTTGAGGACACCCAAATTGCATTTTGTTTGTTATTTCCAAAGTTCCATTTAACTTTCTAATAATTATTTCTATTGTAAAAAAATATTAATTAATATTTGTTGTTTCTTGAACAGAAAATTGAGTCTGTTCCAAAGGTTTTAGCTCTAGAGTACAAGAAAAAATCAGAGCCCCAGGATGATGTACTGCCACCACCTCCTCCACCTCCCAAACCAGTCAAGGAAAGTCCTGCACTTGTACAATCTATGCCAACTGTGACAACTGATCTTTTGGTAAAGATTCGTATTATTGCTCTCATTATATTGAAAAATTGTATACATGATACAGGAATACAACATTGACTGTAGGATTTGACTTGGTAAGATGTTGATTCTTGTGGTTTCTGTCAAATGTGAATATTGTGGTTTGTCAAATAATTGGAAGCTCTAAGCAGTGCTTAACCAACTATGAAATGACCTTTTTGAATGCTTATCTGATGGCAGGGATTTGATGACATTAGTCCTGATCCTTCCTCACTCGAAGAAAAGAATGCTCTGGCCCTTGCTATTTTTCATTCTGTATTAAATTGCAGATAATTCTTCCAATGGAACCTCAAACAGTGCTTGAGATATTCCAAATGGAGCCACTAGTTGGGAACTAGCTCTTGTCACCACTTCAAGCTCTAATTCTAGTGTGCAAGCGGAAAGTAAGCTAGTAATACCAGCTTTCTATATAGATCAACCTGATATATAGTATTTGGTTGTATTCTGCATTTGATTGTACGGGTTATCAATTCATTTTGGATTTTTATTGGTTGCAGGTTGGCGGCCTTGATAAGCTTACATTAGATAGCTTATATGAAGATGCAATGACAAGGCAGGTATCTAGCTACCATACAGGTCAAGTGGCACCAAATCCCTTTGAGGCTTCTCCAATGATGCAACCAGGACATGACCCTTTTTATGCTTCTCAAAAGATTGCTCCACCATCAGCTGTATAGATGGCTTCTATGGCTCAGCAGCAACAAGCTTTCATGGCACGACAACAGATGATGGGGCCGCAAGTTCCTGCCAACCCTTTTGGAAATCCATATACAACAGCATATCCTTATGCTGCAGGGACTCCTTATCAGACTCAATCTGGCCATTTCCTAGATTATATCCATAACACACATTTTGAGGTTGATTAAGGTCTAGAATGTGCCTAGAAATGCTTGGAATGGACTTGTCACCTAATCTAATTGATTCATGTTGAAAACTTACAGATATAGGAACCAAAATTAACTCAAACCATGCTTAGAAGTGCTGAAAAATATTTCCAAATATGGGACTGATTTCTAGCTAGAAATATGGATCTGCTTGATTCAATACCTTCACCATATGCTGTCTTATTTCCTGAATGAGAGCTTGTGTACATGGATGAATTATTCCATAGTAATTGCATGAATCTATGAACCCAGTGCAGAAACCAGAAAACCCAAGACAAACTTCAAACCCTCCAGATGGGTTTCATCGGCAGACAACTTGACCACCATATCAATTGCCCTCTTGATAATAGGATTTATTGTGGACTCACCATTTTCCAACTAAACTAAAAAATTGAAGTATGCTTTCACAGTAGGAACATCAAATGACAGGAATGCCTTCTCTAGACCCACAAGCAATAGCTGAATCTCTTACTGAATTAGAGACTCATGTTGGCAAATTACCTACAACTGATTGAGCAGTATATCCTAGTAGCATTTCTTCCATCCATGAAGCCAAAGTAGATGAATCCCTGGATGAACATGTGATGGGAAAACATGCAACGAGGAGCTCAGAAAAAGTTTGTTCAGGTTCCCTGTGTTTTCTTTGCTCACAATTCCTCTAAAATTTGTCAGAGTTCCAAGTACAAACAGCCATGCCAACTAGAGGGTTGAAATCTTGTCATTTAATTCCCATGCAGGAGGGCTGTGTGTCCAACTGTGGTGACTCTTTCTCCTCTCCCTTGTGACTTGGCTAGTTTGTTTCCTAGGCATTCTCTCACTCTGTTGTGACATTTTATATCTAGCAGAGGCAGTTGGGGATGTAGCAGGAGGTTCTCTATTCATGGTGCATGGTGCATGGTGCCCCTCCATATTGATATAGGAGTTGGTGCAGGTGAATCAAATCCAACTCTATCTTTTGCACTTACACTGTAATATGCAGCAAGGCTTAACACATGAAAGTGGTGTCAACCTAGGATATAAACTTGTTAGTTGGGGCTTGATTAAACAAAACACCATTCCTTCTTTTCTTGATAAAAAGGAACCAAACTTATAAGAATATAATGGAATTGGTATTATGGCAATTGCATTTTTTTTTTAAATAGTTATAGCCGTGGATACAGTGACCACAATTTTTTTAAAAATTTCACAGTCGTGGATACAACGACAGCTAGTCGTGGATACAGCGATGGCTAGCCATGGATATAGCGATGACAATTCGTGGATACAGCAATGACTATCCGTGGATACAGTGATGGATAGGCATGGATACAGAGACGGACAGGCATGGATATAGAGACGGCTTAGACATCTAACGAAATATAGAACATTGTCACTCTTGCAACGCAAATTAGGGGTCGTCTCTATTGTGACGAAATTGTTTCCACGGGAAAAAAAACACTTAGACGTGGCAATATCCACACTTTTCCGTGGATATTGCCATGTTTTTCCGTGGCAAAATGGATCACTTGTACTAGTGTAGAAACTTTTACCTCTTAGGCAGTTACATTAGAGAACTAGTCCCACCACTCCACCGACTTTGGTTTCGAAAACAAAGTTAAGTTAGAACCATCTATACAACAATAAGCACCTATAAAATAACAATGAAGTAGATAATCAAAGTATCTAACGTACACAACAATGTGTAACCATAAGAATAACATAGAAATCAACATTGTGACACCATAAGTAAACACAGTAAACATAGTAATAATCATAACTGAAAGTAAGGAAGTAGGACGTAAGAACAACTTACAACAAATAAACAATACAATACACTACGACACATTCCACAAGTTCAATAATGTCTAGGATAGATATTTTTAACTATCCTAATAATTTTTTTGATTTTCAATTTTTGGGGACATTACACTTAATTGCTTCTAATAAATCTTATTGACCAAGATCTGCAGCTTATTCATGCTTAATTGCTTCTAATAAATCTTATTGACCTTTCCTAGACATCAAATGAGGAAAGACATTCACATACCTAGACATAGGTAAGGGTTATACAAGGAAAGACTATCAACCCAAGTAATCCATCTTGAGAATATGGTAAGCCTCATAGTCAACTTCAAGCATTGAGCATATGGATCTGCTAAGTATGAAATCCATATACTACACCTAGGTTGAGGGGAACCATCAATAGTATTAGTGTTGGAAGTTTGTAATTCAATGTGTTTCATAGTTGAGGTAAGGGAATCATTCTTTGAAGCATGATGAGGATCAAGGTTTTCGCTTGGTTCTTTAGATGTATACCTCTGTGCTTAATTAGAAACCCTATGGGGCTTGTTGTTCTTTCAGAATATTGTTGCAAGTCGGAAGAGGTAAGCACCGAAGCATAACAAAGATCCATTAACTTAAAGGCATAGCTCATTAAAATACTTAAATTCTCAAAAAATACTTACTTGAGTGATGTTCTTCCAAAGTACTTGAGAAGGGGTAAATCTCTATACTTTACCATATTTATACATTTCATAGGTTGTGTAGAAGATATCATGACCACAGGCAAATTAGGGACTCAGAAAAGGGAAATTTATAGTCCCAATCATAGCAAGGATTTGAATCGCACACTGTTGTGGATGAAAATGGGCTTGGTTTAAATCATCTGTAGAACCCTTTTCCCCTTCTCAATTATATTGCTATTGATAGCAGTTCAATCCATTTGAGAAATGGGTAGCCTTATTATTCCTCTGGTTCCTTCAAAAAAATTTCTTAGTAAAAATAGTCTTTTGCTTTGGTTTTTGAAATGACAATAAGAAACCAATACAACTTGAAGTTTTTTGAAGTAGAGAGGCAGTGGGGAAATAAAGGTTATAGATGAACACCATATTTCATTGGATGTAGTTGAGTCATCGAGGGTTTCAAATATTTTGAGGAATATGAGTCATAAATCCAATGAGAATTTGAAGGTGTTATTGCTGGATTTTGATGAAGATGAGGTGCAAGATTGGCAACAGTGGGTTCCTAGTTTAGAGAACACTTCTTTTTCATTGGAGTATGTAGGGGGCATGTGAAGTGGAGGACTTTATATCTGGAGTAAAGGGATGCAAAGAAACAATTTGATGTGCATGTGCACCCATTTACCCCTCCCAAAGGCATCTAAGCATTTGAAAATCAATGTGGTTGCAGAAACACTGTTGTGTCAAAAATGGGAGAAGAATTGATGCAGTTGCTAATATGGTTGCATAGCGAAGGGATCGAGAGTAGATGTTCTTCTGGTAAAATCATGTTGGATGATTTTGAGCAGTCTGGAAGAAGTTATTTCATAGTTCTTGGGAAAACCAAATGGTTCTATGGTCCTGACTTGCAAGTGTTGAAGAAAAAGATGAAACTTCTAGTTAGATCCTATGAGTTTGGTGTGCCTCTCAAATGAAAAGGTTAGATTATATAATTCCTTTTCCTTCACATCTCTAATCACATAATGATATGTTGTTTTGACTTCTTTTTGAATTGGTAACTCAACAAAATTACTCTTTCTTCTTTTACATACACATCTAGGCAATATCCTACGAACCCTAACTGTGCGACGCACTCCAATTCTCCACTCGCCATAATTTTATGTCTGCTGGGCATTAGCTAAGTATTCTGGTAGAATTAGAGGAAATTTGGGGTCTAAAATGGGCCTTATAAGAAAATGTGCCAACAATAAGTTCTTGTGAGTTATAATTCAAGAACCAATAGAATTCCTATAAAACGAGTCAACCATATTCGTTGAATTGACATATTTGTCATAAAAAAAAACTACTTTTTTTGTTTGTATTATGTCATCATCAAAATTTTCAGGTATTTCTTGTTTTTGGGGTAGAGGGGTTCATCAAAAGTATGTAGTTTTAGTACATGTTGGATGTGGAATCCAATTTCGCATCCAACAAGATCTCCTAATCGAAATTTGAGTAAAAACATAGGGAGATATGTCAAAAATACAAAAACAAGAAGTAGTTTTTTCTTTTTTCCTCCAAAATTAATAAATATTATTTTATTATTTTAACTATTATTTTATTATTTTCCTTAGGAGACCAATTTTAGACCTCAAAATTCCTCTAATGAAGGGTTCTCATAGCCTGTGAGAACACCACATTGTTCTACAGTCCTGACTTGCAAGTGTTGAAGAAAACGCTGAAACTCCCTCCCAGTTGGATCCTGTGAGTTTGCAGTGCCTCTCAAAGCAAATATTAGGTTCTAGAATTTATTTTCCTTTCCCTCTAATCACATGATGAGATATTGTTTTGACTTGTTGTAGCATTGGAAACTCCGAAAAATTCCCTTTCTTCTTTTACATAAATAGCTAAGCAATATTCGAGGAACCTTAAACATGAATCACATGCCCCAATTCTACACTTGACATAATTTTATGTTTATTGGGCAATTGTTATTTTTCAAAGGATTCAACGAATTGGTTCTAGCTGAGATATAGTGATACTTATGGATGGGATAATTAGTCCATAGCATCCACGGTGGGGGGAGGGGGGGAATTCAAGCAGTACGTTGGAAACTGTGACAAATTGAAAGGGTTAGAAATACGAAGACTGGGTGTGATGCATACAATGAGTGGAACTATGTAGTAAATTCACTTTTTGACATCTTACAGACTATGATAAAATCATTTTGATTGATGCAGACTTAAGTAATGATGATTGGGAACAAGGTTTTCTTTTCAGAATGCGAGAGATAACAACAACTGGAAATAATGCAAAACTCTTCAACTCTGGTGTGATGGTAATAGGAGTATTGAATTGTCCCTTCCAGTTGTTTATGGATCATATCAATGACAAAGATTTATATAATGGGGGTGACCAAGGATTCTTGAATGACATTAACATGGATGCATCATCAGCCTAAACACATGAAATTTTTGAAACATTTATGGCCAAGTGTCTCAGAACAGAAGGATCTTAGCTGATCATCTATTCTTGTATATTTTGCACCACTTAGGAAATAAACAATGGCTCTATTTTCGAGGTTATGATTGCAATTGGAATGTTGACATTCTCTAGGAATTTTATATTGATGTTTCCTATAATCGATGTTGGAAAGTATATGATTCTATGCCTAATAACCTAAAACGTTTTGCTTGTTGTGTTCAAAAATGAAAGCTTCTTTGGAATTGGAAATAAGCCAAGTTGAAGCAGGAAAACCCCCTTATGAGTAATGGAAATGAAACATTTACAATACACATTCGAATATATGTGTTTAAAGCTTTTGATTTTGGGAGATCATAGTATGGCATTCGGGTGAAGCAAGTTACATAGAAAATGCCACTCCTCAAACTCCTACTGTTACGGTTTCATTGTAACTATATGTTTCTTAAATTGCTATGAAATGATTTAAATGGGGCATTCATTTATAGTCCTCGGGTTTTAGACTTAATAATGTGTTTCATTTTTTAATGCAGGTACATAAATCAGTGAATGGATGGAACTTTAAGACAAAAGTTAGATCCCAAACACATTGATATAGTGATGCAACCTTGGTTATTTGAATCGATTGTGTCTCAGACAACAACTTCATAACATACATATTAGTGAAGTTTTTCTTGAATTCTCATGTGACTTTACTAGAAGTGATGATTTTATTACATTCACATTACCAGATTCTGTGAAATTGGAGTTTAGACTGACATGCCCTATATGTTTGGTAAGTTCAAAATATGATGGAATTTTTAGTTGTAGTTCTTCTCTAAAAATTACCTGCAGTTCTAAGGCTCTGATCCATAGTTTTCATTTATTTTCTGGTAGGGTTAAGAAAGTGAAAGGAGGTAGGTTTAAGCACTTTAATATATTTTTTTATTTTATGTAACTAGATTAACATTAGGGACATATTTGGTGTTTTGAGTAAGTTCATACTCTATGCATTGAGGTGGTACTTCTGATTGATAGGGGTAGTAATTTCATTCCATTGGATATCTTCATAGTTATTAGAAAAGTATTGTGTACTAGTGCAATATGTTTAGAAGTTATTTTTGTCACTTTGAGTGTGTGACACTATCAATAAGAAACAAAAATACAAGATTCTCCCTACCTTCCTTCTAGATTCTGGGCACGAATCCTCTTGCTTAATTTATTTTTGAAATGTGACTTCTTTGAAAATCAGGTCATGCAAAGAAAATCCTTTTATGGAAGCGCTTGAATGTGCAGCGAGTTTTGCAAAAGATATGTATCTTGTTATGAAAATTCATGCACAGAACTTTTTATTGAATGCCATCTTTTTCTACTGGCCTGTCAACTACATTGGTGGAAGATCTTGGTCAGATAGTTTCTAGGTAAATTACTTAGATTACTCAATGTATCATTTAAGTAAGTTATTTAGATTTTGTGAGAATGTCACATGGATCATTTAATTAAATTTATTTAGGTTTTGTGAGCATGGCATATTATTTTATTAAATATTTTACTCACAATAACATGGTTAATTTGAGTAGTATTACATTTGGTGATTTCCATGTTTTACTCAATCTTTGTGGAACTTTTTGTATTTATGTAACTTTTTGAATCTAGAATTTTCATTTTCCTAATCTACCTTCTTTTCTGGAAATAAGACAAAAGTGGTTTCCTCACTGCATATATACATAGAGTATTGTCCAAGACACCTTATAGGATGACAAATACTGGTAGGTCAATAGTATGTTCTAGCACAACCCTCAATCTTTATTAAGTATTGGATATTAGTGGTCCTTCTCTAGTACAGCTTGGAAATTTTTTCTCTCACCTCAATGCTGTAAATTTAGTCCTCAATTAAAAGAGAAGTTTAACTGTATGAAAAAATATACATTGTCGCATTAATGAAGAGCACAAGCAATCTAAATTGTACATCTAAATTGCACCAAATTATCTGCAGATAATATCAATGTTTCTGAGATGATCATCTTAATCAATCATAGTCACGTCTCAAAGATATGCGCTCTATGTATAGATAATAAGAATAGCAAGGTTCTCAACTTCAGCAGGAATATTAACTAGTAAGCATGTCCCAATTCCATTACCCCTGCTATTAGATTGTCGTACATCCACATAATCTTATTTTAAATAATTACAAATAAGTAAGAGATCCCCTTGAAATGATATAGCTAGGAAAGATTTAAACTTGTCAAAGATCAACTTTCATCTTCAATGTAGGTAAAAGTAATGCAAGAAAATATATTCATATATTCATATATATATATATATATATATATATATATATATATATATTCCATGGTGAAAAAACAAAGTAGGAAAACGAAACCTTAACAAGATTTGCACTTAACATGGAATCCCTATGAATTCAAAGAAGGGGGTTTGTTTTGATCTATTTCTATTTCAACTTCATTTTGGAACTCATCGTCCCAGACATGTGACATCTGCAACAATTGAATATTCAAGAAAGTGGAACTCAATGCTAATCACTAAATACTGTGTACCGATTAAGAAGAATGGATCGATTTACAAGATGAATTTCTCTATTTAATATCATTTTAAACTGCATGCTACCTAAAAATTAGCATTTGCATAGCCATTCATGCATATAAATTGTGAATTTATCATCCCTCTAATCGCAACTTCTTTCATGTATTCTCTACATTGAAAGCCATGTTGAAAGGGGGTATTTTATGACTGGTTAATCTCAACAGCAACTGCAGTTGTGTCAAGAGAAAACATCTTACTTATTGGCGAGCAATGTGGCTACAATACCTATAACTAAGCCACACAACTGAATGAGAATACATTTGTTTTAACTTTTAATTGAAAATTGCAACATACATTTTGATTAATGAATGAAAAACAATGGCTAACAAATACTAGAAAATAATAAAGAGAGAAGCCAAATATGGCTACAATATACAAATGGTAAAAAATTGGTATAGAGAAAACACAAGAATAAGGAACTATTGTGCAGAAGCAGAGACTAACAAAATTATTCTCAATCTCAATAGCTTCATCTCTGACAGAATTCCTAATATACTGTTAAGGATCCTAAATGTGAATGGCTATTTATCTCTTATCATATCATATGATGTGTGCTTGGTTGCAATCTAACCACTAAATAACTTGTTCATTTGGCCATCTATAGATAGATTTCACAAATTCCATGTTTTACATTCGTAAAAAATGCATTCCAACATTGAGTAAAAGGATCATTTTACCTTAATAGATTAAATAACTTACATCTCTAGTAAGATAACCTCCTTCCATATTATAGTTCAGCTGTGGATTAACAGCTGCAAGTTTCATAGAGAGGAACTACAAAACAACACAATAGACAAAAACATTAGAGGAAATTTGGGGTCTAAAATGGGCCTTATAAGAAAACATGCCAACAATAAATTTTTTGAGTTGGAATTCAAGAACGAATAGAATTTCAATAAAATGAGTCAACCATAATGGTTGAATTGACCTATTTGTCATAAAAGAAAACTACTTTTTTTGTTCGTATTTTTGACATATCTCCCTATGTTTTTACTCAAATTCTGAGTAGGAGAGCTCATTGGATGCGGAATTTAATTCCACATCCAACGCGTACCCACACTACATACTTTTGATAGATACTGAGGTGTGATGATGACATCATCATCATGCTTTTTTAGGTATTTCTTGTTTTTGGGGTAGCGGGGTCTGTCAAAAGTATGCAATGTGGGTACTTGTTGGATGTGGAATTAAATTCCACATCCAACGAGCTCTCCCACTTGGAATTTGAGTAAAAACACAGAGATATATGTTGAAAATATAAACAAAAAAAGTAGTTTTTTTCAATCTTCCTCCAATTTCAATAACTATTTTTTAGTATTTTCCTTAGGAGGTCCATTTTAGACCTCAAATTTCCTCTAATGTGAAGAGTGAATGTTCCAAAATAAACCTGGTCTGGAGCATGTTAAGCACATTGGTCATATGTTAATTACACTGAATTTGCATACCTCCACTTAACATTTTTAGCTTGTACATAGTTGATTATCTCATCAAGCATAAATACTTTCCTAGTTATCTTCAAGAACAATAATTTCTCAAGATTATCTTTTTGATGCACAACATAGCTTCTTTTATTCTTAGTTCTTTGCAAAGTAGAAGTACCTTATTACATCCAGGAACAAGATCTTGAAAAAGTTTCATCTGTTCACTGATATTTTCTCATGTTACCTGTCATTCAATAAACTCGATTTTCTATTTGCTTTCAAATCACTTCAAAATATATCTTGATTGAAAAAAGTTAAGATTTGAAAGAAAAAATGATTATCAAATATTTCACTAAGAAAATGGGAACCATACCCTCTCTTCCAGGATGTGGTTGTCAGTCGCTTGGCCTCTTCTTTCCCTTAGGTGAATGTAATATTTTTTTATTGGAAAAGAAGAAGGTTTGGCATCATCTATTGTTTGTATGGGACATATTTCAGCTATTTCAACACTGTTACTTTCTTCAAGATTATCATTTATTTCATCCTTGTCTTTTGTACTCTCTCCAACTTTGCAATGCATTCCATTTCTCTCAGTGTGATCTATTTCCTCAGTCTATTAAAGAACAAGGTTGAAAACATTAGAATATCTTTGCAATAAACAAGGATATTTCTAGGACTCGGTAAGAATGCACAAGTTAAGACTTTCACATTGGTATTTGAAGTGCTGCCAAAATTAATAATGATAAAATGCACAAGATTAGACTTTCATTTTTTATATTTTTGGTCGAGACTTTCACATTGGTCATCTTAATTTGAAGTGCTTCCAAAATTACTAATGATAAAATGTTTCAGTTTAGTTGACTTTGAATGAAAGAATAAATCATCCAGAAATCATAGGTGAAGTAATTGACTTTAAATTGTAAAGAAGATTGGATAGAAATGTTCCATGGTAATTTCAGACATGACCTCCATGGGTGGGAATAATTGCATTGCATCCATTGATCAAAACTAAATAATTGAAAATTACACACAGCTTATTTTAACCATGTGTACATATTACTTGGGTTCCCTAGATGTATGCATTTAAGAGAAGAACTTGAAGGAAAAAGAAAATCTAGGAGGTGATGTAAAAACTGAATATGTTAAAACAATGATATAGAAAAAAATCGAAACTAAATATTTTAAAAAAGTGGGCAAAGGGATGAATAAAAGTAAGTTGAGCATCAGAACTTTGAGAGGGTGGAAGTTTGAAAAGTTTGAAATATCAATTTTCCATCTGTTAGATGATGCGTTTTTGGATCTATAAGAGTGGAAAAGACTTTATTGCTAAGGGGATGTATGTGCTAGAGATTTTTTGTAGAGATACCATGGACCTAATAGCCATAGATATAGGCATTGAGATTGAGAAATATGACACAAATACTGAGAAAGATGGGGGTGAGGAACAATTCTCTGAAGAAGCAACTTTTGATCGATTCTTTTGTATTTATGGAGGTCCTAAAGAACTTGAGGTAAGGTGCTTTCTTAGTGTCATATTATTTAATAGGCTATCGAGTGTCATCAGAAGGTATGAATAATTTTTATATCTGCAGGATTTGGAATATTTTTCAAATCATTATGCATTACTATGCAATAGAACAAAAGAAAAATTATTACAAGAAGAGAAGGCTACCTTTGATAGAATGCTCAAGCGGGTCCAACAGATGTTTACATTAAGTAATGAAAGAAATAGAGGTAACTTGGAATTCAACAAGGGTAAGAATGTTGAGAGTGTAGAAATGGGCAATGGAAATGAAATAAAAACCCTTTGTAAATCTAGTGTTAGAAAAGAATCTGATATGGATGCAGGGTAATTACAATTAGATATGGGAACATCAATGCCATATGTTGTTGTTTCATAGTATGGTCACTGATTTGAGGCCTTGAACAAATTTTATTTATTTTTATTTTGTAGGTTTACGGTGGCACTTGGTTGACTTTCCCTTGATGAGGTAGTTCAGAAAACATCTGATCATCTTGAGGTGATTAGAGCTGAAGCAGTGCATGTGACGAAAAATACCTAGTAACCCAAGCTTGTCATAAATGCATTTTCAAGCAGAAATTTTATCCTTGATTTTGTTACAATTTTCATGGTATTATCTCATATTTAAATAAAATAACCTTATATTGTTTTGAATGTTTTTATGCTTTATTTCTGCAGAGGCTTTTAGATTTGTGATGTCTTGGGATATCTAAGCTCCTTGTTCTTGGAAAATATTTCCTTTCAATGAGTCCTAATACACAAAGTGACAAAGTAATGAAAGATTCTCTGAAAATTGAATGGCAAGATGATTCTATTTTGAAGGAAAAGTTTATCAGATCAAAAGCACAAGCCATGACTGATGATATTGAGGTTGTTTCAAATAGTTTTACCACTGGTATGTAGATATTAGATTCCTAGAAGAATTTTACTATTAAAAAACCTAACTTTCCAACATGTCAATTGCATTTAAATGGAAAAAAATTAACAAGCAATAGTTCTTTTCTTATTCATGATTAGAATTCATAGAAGTATTTTTTTGCATATACTAGTATATACGATTTTATTCCAAAGTGGCAAGGTTGTATGGGCGTGGTTCATGTATGAATGTCGTTGTGCTGTTTTTGGAATCTAGGTGCAGGGGTTATGGCATGTCACTAATATATGTATGTATATATAGATAAAATTCGTGAATTTGTTTGAGTGAATATAAAGTGAATTTTCCAAAGTCCAGAATCCAAGAAAGAAAAATTCATGAATTTTTTTTAGTATCTATAGATATAGAGGGTGAAATATGGTGGTTGTTGGCTTTATGCTAAACTATGTCATGAACACTTTGAGGCTGAAAAGTTAAAAAGAACTCTTTATAATTTTATTTTGCTTATATATAAATATATATTTGAAACAAGGACAAGGTAGACATGCAGGAAATTGGGAATGTTGATGCTATTTGATGGGTTTTGATTATACTAATGGTTAAGTATAAAATCAAAATAGTTTCATGGGGAAATTTGTTTTCATTGAAATGGTTGATTTTATTTGATATATTTTGATTATACTGAAGGTTGAGAATAATAGCACTATGTTAGGCAACTATGTTCTAGTGGACTACAGACTTCTCTTTCCATACGAGGCTTATGCACATAATAGGATTTTGAGAATTTGTAAATATTTGAATATTCAAATGTTGACAAACACTAATATTAAGGCCAATGCTAATGTATTAATGTGCCAAATAATTAGGGTGTAGGATGGAAATTTCATGGACAAATACTGGGAAACATATCTACTTAGATACCATATTTTGGGAAAATCCTATATAGTATAAATACAATGATCCTTTATAGAATCAACCTGATATTTCCTGAGAATTTTAACATTGGTCCTCTATTGTAATTGTGTGTAGGGACATAATGGTGATTTTTATTTTCAGTTCACCTTCTCTTGTTCCAACAAGGCCAGCTCGTTAGGTGGCTTCCACTAAGGTTTCACTTCCCTCTTCTCTTTTGATTTATGTTTATTGCATATTTGGGAAAGTAGTTTTATATAAATTTTATCACATGCACAATTCATACATTTTACTTTTTTGTTGCACCAACATTTCCAACCTCTATTTGAGTGCATTTGTTACACTTTTTCTCCAAATCATACATAGCAAAATGGTGACTCCATAAGTAAAGAAATCTATTATTTATTCTTTAAGACATCGGATTTGAGACTTTATTAAATCATTCATCAATTTCCATAGTTTTCATATCATTCACTAACCACATGACATATAGGGGTGAACTCCTTCACAGATTGCACTATGTATGCAGGTTTATACGTGTGCAGTCGAGCATACTTGCTTTGTGGATTTGTTGATTATATTTTCTGTTGAAATCCATTTCCTAGTTTAGAGTTGAGTTCTACTTTTCTTAGGGATTAAATAGTGCATATTTAGCCATTCAAGTTTAATTTTAACGAATTCTTAAATTGTATTTGTTAGATTGGATTTTCCTATTTTGCACATGATATTGGTTATTGTTGTTAGTTGTTAAACATTATAAATAATTTTCTTCATTGTTTTTCTACTTTACAAGTGTTATTTTTTTATTGGATTTTACAGGAGTGAGATTAACTTATTAGTTAGCCATTGAGTATGAAGAGCCTACTGCTGAGGCTTTTCCATTTAGTATGAAGAGCCTGCTGTTTAGGATTTCAAGCTGCTAAGTATGGTTTTGAAGCTGCTGACCTGGGATCTAATTATGGTTTAGTGTTGAGTATGGTTTTGAAGCTATTGACATGGGATCTAAGTATTGTTTTGCAGACAAGTGCAAGTAGGATGGTTTAGCAATTGTAATATATTAGAAAGTGATGATTTTCCTGTAAAGTTATATGGAAATTAATATGAGTTTTTGAGAAAACTTATATTTATTGTAATACTTTTGACATTTCACATAATATAATTTATGTCATTTAAAACCTATATATATGGTTGTACTTTATATTATGTATCAATGTTGTAATTATTAACTAATTAATGTGACATTGCATGATTTACATGTGTATTAGATATTATTTACAAGTGTTGTAATTAAATATAACATGACATTGTATAATTCACATGTGTATTAGATGATAATAAATAATGTGTGATTTTTTTTTAATGTAAACATAATATTATATTCAAAATTTATATTGATTAATAATGGACACCATTAAAACTACAAAAATATAATGACCACACATAAAATGACTAAAACTGACTAAATTAGTGACCAATAAATGAGATTAATGACCAAAATTCACATATAAAATGACAAAAAATTTAGAGATAGGTGACCAAAAAATGATATATAAATGACCAAAAATCACATATCAATGATCAAAAAGCAGTTTTGGTGGCTAATTTATAGTATTTTATTACGCAACTAAATTTGGTCATATTCTAGCTTGTCATGTGGTCATTAAATTGGTCATATATTTGGTCATTGATTCAAATATATAACCAAATTAATGACCAACCCACAAGCTATAAATGACCAAAATAAAAATGACTAATTTTGGTCGTGTAATAAAAGACCGCAAATTAGCCACCAGTGATTGCCAAACCAAAAGTGGTCATTGATATGCGGATTTTGGTCATTTGTTTTGTCACTAATATCTCATTTTCCACTAGTGTAATGACCATGGTCAAATCCTATGACAAGGTCATTTTTGTCGGATGGCGTCAGATTTCGGCCTCAAATATTGTTCTATATTTTTTTATATACTGGAAATGAACACTTTTATATGGGTCAAAAAATTATTGTTCCCTTACTTATCAAAATGTGTACATCTTTTCATTTCAAAATAGGAAACCGACATATACCTTTACAATTTGTTTGTTTTGTTTTTCCTTCAGAATAGTTAGAGACTACAAACCTTCCTATTTTGGCATCTATTTTAGTAAAGTAGACCCTACAAAAGTGAACGGCTGAAAAAACACACTTTAGATTTGTTTCAAATTTAAAAAAAAAGAAATGCATGGCCTCTATAGGGTTTTTTTCTTATTTTCGACATTCAAAGGAAGCATTTATAGAGTTTACATACTTACCTAGTCCTTTTTATTTTGCATTTTTTCCATTTGTTCGATTTTACCTTTTTTATTTACCAGAAAATTCAAAAGTAACAATTTTCAATGTGTCCTATTAATGAGAAAGTCCCCCATAATACTAATATTGAACCTTGAGCTATAGCGCCTTGGTTTGTTCCTCACGATAATCATTTTAACTGTTAAGGGAACCAATTTCAAATTCATACATGGTGAGCATGGTTTTCAACTTGTTCACCTATGCACTAAGCATTTCCAATTGAATCTACAAAGTTGATGAATTACAAATAAAAACCATACTCACTAGGGTTTTTCCACAATCCTCCATTTTATTTAGATATTGTAGAACAAATTAAATATTTTTTTTAGCATTTGAGCTCTCCATTCCCTTACCTATAATTTCCACTCACTCATTTACATTCTCCACCATATTTTATTATTCTTTCATAGCTAGCCTCACTTCTCAAACCACAATAGACTTCCTCACACATTGAGAATCTACAACAAGATGGGTGATGAAAATCACAAGCTGATCCCAATTCTAAAGACTTGTAATATGAAACTATAAAATTGCACCATTTTTCCCATAAATTGGAAACCATGCCTCTATACACAATTTTAGAATGTCTATTATTTTACCATTTCAAAATGTATACCTTTACATATATATAAAACTTGAAGTTATTCCCAGTGTTAGTTTCATACTTAACGAAAGGATTGGCTGCTTTCCACACTTAGAGTCTACAATAAGAGGGATGTTGAAATGGATCCCAACTCTGATGCCTTATAATCTAATACTATGAAATTTCTCTAATTTACCCTTAAAAAGGAAACTATAACTCCATACATGCCAATTCAATATGCATACACTTACACATATGAAAAAGGTGTTTCCATATTTAGTTAATGACTTGATGAAAAGAAGTATTACCAGTATAAATGACCTCCTCTTCATATGATAGAGTTTTATGTAGCACCTACATGTGTGGCCCTAGCTTTCGAGCAAACTTTAGGCATGAGGCATAACCTTAAAAGAATCCAACGACCCAACTTTAAAATTTCCTTGAATCCTTCAAGGAGAATGAAATGAATCCAATTCCCATAATCCATACCAAAGCTATGGTAATCAAGATCATAACAACTAAATTTGAATATTTGATACTTAACCATTCTTCATCCCAAAAAAATGAGACACTAACATAATCACCCTACAATCTGTCGTAAGAAATCATGATATCCCTCATAATTATCCTATAAAAACTCGATGCTAAAGTATACAATAAATCCATCGATTACATTATATTATCACACTGCATATGTCTCTCTGGGAAGATCTCCATTAACTCCATTCAGCCTTCAGAGATTGCTTTCTAAAATGTAGTACTTTGCATGATTATTTTGTGCCACCTTTAAGCATGAGATCTCCTTCTAACCACTGAGTTGATATTCATTTTCTTTTGTATGAATTACCACTAATGGTATATAATTGATACATACTTGATGAAGAAAGCAGGCGATAGTGTAATCATTAGAGGAAATTTCAACTAAAAATGGATCTCCCAAGGAAAATTAATAAAATAATAATTAAAATAATAAAATAATAGTTATTAATTTTGGAGGAAGAAAAGAAAAAAACTACTTTTTTTTTCGTATTTTCAACATATTTATTTGTGTTTTTACTTAAATTTCGATTGGGAGAGCTCGTTTAATTCTGTATCCAATGAGTACCCACTCTGCATACTTTTGGCGGACCCCGCTACTCCAAAAACATGAAATACTTGAAAAAACATGATGATGATGTCATCATCATGTTTTTTTAGGTATTTCTTGTTTTTTGGGTAGAAGGGTCCATCAAAAGTATGCTAAATGGGTATTTGTTGGATGCAAAATTTAATTCTGCATCCAACGAGCTCTCCAGATCAAAATTTGAGTAAGAACACAGAGAGATATGTCGAAAATACGAACAGAAAAAGTAGTTTTTTTTACGATACCTATCCCCACATTTAAATTAAAAAATTGTTTAAGACCTATAAGGTATTTCAAATTTAAATCAATTTCATTGACTAAGACATGATGACATGGAATTTGAATTAGAGTTAAAAGGCCCATTTTGAGTTGAAATTTCCTCTACTGAGCTAGTCTCCGCTCAATGGAATTATTTGGTACATTGTTTAACTTACAAGCCATGTTTGTTTGATGACTGTCCTGATTATTTAATTCATGGAATACATTTCTTCATAGCTTGATACCAATTATTGATTTCTCCATAATATTTGACATCAAGGTACTTCCTCTGACATCATCTTGAATACCATATTACAAACCATAATCAGTGAATCCCCTATTACTATCATTTATTGTGTTGATATGCTTGAACCAAACCTTTCCAAAGTTTCAACCCTTCAACTTAGTTATTTTATGCTACCCCCAATCTTTAGGAATATGTTGATGTAATTGTAACTTCAAAATGTATTCACTTCTATTTCTTATCTACTGTAACCCAATGTTTATTCCGGGATGTATTTGTAATGTACTTGAGTCATGTCATGCCCTGATGTTCCGATCGGGAGTTTCTATAATGTAAACAAGTCATGTCAAGTCAAGGTGGGTAACCCTCCTATTGTCTAAGGGTTAAAGTCCCTGTAGTTCTGAGGCACTAGGGTTATTAGACTCACCTAGTGAAGTTGTCCCTAGCTGGGTTTAGTCAAGTCAGGAATTAGTATACATATATAGCTAGCCTCTCTATTTATCACACACTCACTCACACTTAGTTTTAGCATATAGCTATGGAAGAGGAAGACACTCAGGAAAGGAAGAAAGAAGGTTACTGCTATCGGGAAATCATCTTACTGTTTTGGGTTTTACTTTTGGTGTTGATTTTATCTCTGAGCAAGTCACGAGGTTTTCTCCATTTATGGATTCCCTAAGGAAAAACACCGTGTTCAATTTCTCTTGTGTTTGATTGTTGTGCTTGTTGTTCCCTCAGTTAAAGATCCTAATATAATGTTATATTACTATCAAAAATCTAACATGGTATCAGAGCTAACCTAAGAAGAAGACACTGTGCAGCTGCGGGAACTAGGGCTTCCTACTTTGTGGATCTCTCTCCATATATTTACAGCAAAAGTAAGGTGGAACAAATCTCCTCTTTAGGGTGCATCTTTCTGTCGAAGCAGAATCTAATTCTAAGGTTTTTTAGTTTTGGACCCGACACTACTACCAGAAATTAGGGCTTTTCACATAAGTGGAAATTTTTCAGTGAGATGAGGCCTGGATTGATCTCCTCCTCAAAATCGAAGTTAGGGACCAAAATAAAAGCATTTGGCTGGATAGAACTCCAGAAAAGAAAACCCTAATCTCCTCATAAACTAGGACTGCAGAATTTCAGCTCCAAATCCAAATCCGACATCTTGACCTGGTAAGATCTAAATCTTTTGTATTTCCATTTGAGGTTCTCAGTTAAGATGTCTGATCATACCAAGCTTGATGAAAAGCTTGAGGGAGTTGATAACTTCTGAGCTTGGAAGAATAGGATCTCCTTGGTCCTAGAAGAAAATGAGTTGCTCCTATATCAATGAGAAGGTTCCAGTTCCAGAGGGAGATGAGGACAAGGCCTTACATAAGAAGAAGTTGGTTATGGAAAAGAGGACCATTGTTGATTCAATCAAGGATCACCTCATACCACAGGTGTCCTCCCTCAAGACACCTAAACCTATGTTTGATTCCCTAACCAAACTGTTTGAAGGGAAGAACATCAATTAGAAGATGACTCTAAGGAACTAGTTGAAGAATGTAAAGATCCAGAATGAGGAGACCATCCAAGGTGCGGAAATATATGGGAATCTAGAAGAGAATCACAAAGAAAGAAAGAGAACTAGATCCTTCTCTGGATATGTAGCTTTACTATGTGACTTTATAAATAAAGAACCTTCCAATTATGAAGAAGTGGTAGAACGGAAAGACTGGAAGGATGCTATGATCAAAGAGTATTAATAAATCATGAAGAATGATGTTTGGGATGTTGTCCCAAGACCGCAAGGGAAGTCAGTTGTAAATTCCAAATGGATATACAAGATCAAGCATGCTCCAGATGCTAACATAGAGGAACATAAGCCAAGATTTGTGGCTCATGGGTTCTCACAAAAAGAAGGAATAGATTATGAAGAAACCTTTGCACCTGTAGCCAGATACACTTCCATCAGATCGGTACTTGCTCTGGCTATAGTGATGGAATGGAAGATACACCGAATGGATGTCAAGACTTCTTTGTTGAATGGTGTAGTGGAAGAGGAAGTGTATGTAGAGCAGCCACTCGATTTTGAGACACATGACAGGGAGTCTCGTGTGCGTAGATTGAAGAAAGCCCTATATGGTTTGAAACAGGCACCCAGGACATGGTATGGTAGAATTGACAGCTTTCTATCTAGTTTGGGCTTTACCAAAAGTAAAGCAGATTCCAACCTTTACTACAAGCTTGAAGATGGAAACCCAGTGATGCTCCTACTATATGTAGATGATCTGTTTGTAACAGGTATCGATGGGTTGATTGCTGATACGAAGATAAAGCTTGCTGCCATGTTTGAAATGAAGGACTTGGGTATGATCCATTATTTTCTAGGAATGGAGGTGTGGCAGAATGTGGATGGAATCTCCCTCGGACAAGGGAACTATGCAGTAGAGATCCTAAAGAGGTTTGGGATGATGGACTGGAAGGCCATGACCACACCTATGGCATCCAACCTGAATCCTTTGAGTGATGCTTCATCAGAGATGGTTGATGCTGCGATGTATTGTCAAATGATTGGGTCCTTGATGTACTTGACGAACATGAGACCAGACATTTGCTTCGCTGTGAACACCTTGAGTCAGTTCTTGACAGATCCGAGACATGTTCACTTGATTGCTGTAAATCATATTCTGAGGTACCTGAGGGGTACAATTGACTATGGGCTCAAGTATGAGGTGAATCAGAAGATTAATCTTGAGGGTTATGTTGATTCAGATTGGGCAGGCAGTGCCATCGATAGGAAGAGCACTTTAGGGTGTTGCTTCATTATGGGATTAGGTGTGATCTCCTAATTTAGAAGGAAGAAATCCTGTGTGGCACTGAGTAAAGCTGAACTAGAGTATGTTGCAGATTGTTCAGCTAGTTGTGAGGCAGTATGGTTGAGGAAGCTACCATCTGATTTATTTGATCTCCAGATGGATGCCACTTGTATACATTGTGACAACCAGAGTTGCATGAAGTTGTCGTAGAACCTGGTGTTCCATGACAAGTCGAAACATATCGAGATCAAGTATCACTATATCAGGGATATGGTGCAGAGGGGAGTAGTGAAGCTCCAGTATGTTGTGATGGATGAACAGATAGCAGATCTGTTGATGAAGCCATTGGCTAGGGTGAAGTTTGAGTACTTCAGGGAGAAGCTTGGTGTTCTCTAGATCGAGGTTCCCTCCAAGGGGAGACGATGAGACCCATAGCCATTCTGACATGGTGAGAGGATTGGTTCCTTCCATGGTTATATGTAAGGGCTGAGCCATTCTTTCATCATGAGAGGATTGATTCCTTCTATGTCAAATGTGAGTGCTGAGCCATTCTTATGTGACTATAGGATTGGTTCCTACATGATCATAAGTAAGCGTTAAATGCCATTCTTCAAATGGAGGCACCTAGTCAGTTACCAGGAAATATCAGTATGGGACTGAGGACCATTCTGATGTGACTGTAGGATTGGTTCCTACATGATCAAATGTGAATGCAGAGCTCTTATGACATTGGTTGTTAGATGTAGGTGCAGATCCCGTTCGGCATGAAGGATTGGTTCCTTGCATGGTCAAATATAAGTGTTGAGCCTTTCTAACATTGGTTTTCAGATGTAAGTGGATAGCCTTTCAGCATGGAGGATTGGTTCCTCGCATGGCTGAGTGTAAGTGCTGAGCATTTCTGACATTGGCTGATGGATGTGAGTGCTGGGCCTTTCTGACAGGGTTGTGGGAGGTGTTCCCACATGGTTAGATGTGAGTGTTGGGCGTGCCTTTCTGATATGATTATAGGATTGGTTCCTAAATGATTAGATATAAGTGCTGGGTGGGCCATTTTGAATTAGGGTTAGATATAAGTGCTGACGAAGACCTACATGGAGGATAGGCCTACAACCAGCATGAAAAAAAGTTGGCTCTATAGAACTTCCTGTGATGAGAAGAATCATGAGATAGCACCCGTGATGATAGAGTGATGATGATCAAGTAGTGATGATACAGATTGAGGGATGATCCAGATCCAGTGATGATGCTCCAGAGATGATCTAGATCGAGGGATGATCTAGATCCACTGATGATGATCCAAATCGAGTGATGATCCAGATCCAGATGAAGATGACTTGCAGATGAAGATGAATTGAAGATGAAGATGACTTGAAGATAGAGATGAATTGAAGGTGAAGATGATGAGGAATCGATGATGATCCAAATGATATAGAGAAGAAGACTTGTGATGATAATTTGTGTCGAGAGAATACTTTCCTAGTTAAGAGGGAGTGTTGATGTAATTGTAAATTCGGAATGTATTCACTTCTATTTCTTACGTATTGTAACCTGATTTTTATTCTGGGATGTATTTGTAATTTACTTGAGACATGTAATGCCCCGATGTTCCGATCGGGAGTTTCTATAATGTAAACAAGTCATGTCAAGTCAAAATGGGTAACCATCCTATTGTATAAGGGTTAAAGTCCCCACATTTCTGGGGCACTAGGGTTACTAGACTCACCTAGTGAAGTTGGCCCTTGTTGAGTTTAGTCAAGTTGAGAATTAGTATAAATAGAGAGCTAGCATCTCTATTTATCTCACACTCACTCACACTCAGTTGCAGTACATAGCTGAGGAAGAGGAAGACATTGGGGAAAGGAAGAAAGAAGGTTACTACTGTCGGGAGATCATCTTACTATTTTGGGTCTTACTTTTGGTTTTGATTCTATTTCTGAGGAAGTTGCGAGGTTTTCTCCATTTATGGTTTCCCCGAGGAAAAACACTATGTTCATTGTCTCTTGTGTCTGATTGTTGTGCTTGTTGTTTTGTTAGTTAAAGATCCTAATATAATGCTAGATTAATGTTAAAAATCTAACGGAATAGGTATTATTTGTTTTTACTAGAGGGTCAAAGAGAACCCCCACACCTTCCAACACTAACACTAGATTATTCTTGGAAATTCCATTAAAGAACAATATATGTTTTTTTTTTCAATGCATTCATCTAGATTTGATGGATTTATCGTAAGAAAACATTTTTCCTTTTCCTTTACCCTTGGATTTTCCTTTTGGATACCTTGCCCATGGTTTGATAGCCACAATGTAATACCTCAATTTCAACCCCAATTTCATTAAATTATAAATGATGTAAATAACATTAATAAATCATGGTGTGGAGCTCAAGGCAAAGGCCCTGCCATGGATTTAGTGTTCTACATTTTGGAAATTAAAATCAATGCCGATGGTTATCGTGCTATTTGATGGCACAATATAATTTCTACATCATTTAAATATGCAATTAATAAAATACCCACAACTAGCTATGTCAATGCAGCATTTAAGAGATGGGGGCATCAATTCCTAAGGATAAAGAGGGGGGGGGATATTAACCTTGAGCCAATGGGGAGAAGCCAAGTGAAAAAAGGAGAACCCATCATCTACCAACCACCTTTCTTGTCTTATTCAACCACCCACTTAATTATCCAAGGAGTGAGTTGGGCATTTAATGTCTTGGGGATTGGGAGGTGTGGGAAGCCGTCATTTCTGGAAGGTCTGTCAGTCTTTGACCACACGCATGCCCAAGGAAAGAGTTCTCACCCATTATCCCTTATGTGGAAGCAGGGAGTGGATTATTCACTCACAGGAGTGGCCACGATTTTTCCTCACGTAGGGTGCTCTCCATTTCCTCACACAATGGAAGTTGGGAGAGCTATTTTTCCTCCATGTTTTTGTTATGTTTTGTTCTTCCTTCAATATTGGGGGCTCCTAGGTGTTTTTCTCACCCATCATTCATCCACGTTGGGGTTATCTCCAGAAGTTGGGATCTTCTTAGGTGTGGCACTCACATTTTTTTTTGTTATGTGTTTTCCCTCACGTGGACGGTCATTTTCTTCAATTTCCTGAGTCTGAGAATTCATTTTTTGGAATGCACAGTGAGTGGGAAAAGACCCACATTTTCTTGGGTTTTGTTGAGTTTGTTTTGGCCACATTAGGGCCAAAATGTCCCTAAGGATCAAATTGTTGTTAGGGTGTTGTTTTCACCCATCTTGGAAATTCATTTTGTTTCCAAAATTGTTTTGGTTCATACCGAGAACTTGCATTTTTTTGTGTAGTGTATCCCAATGTTGGCTTGGCTGAGTAAGTCCAAGAATACACTTGTTAGTGGGTTGATTATGTTTGGATGTGGTCATTGGCCTGGCAGTAGTTGTGTAGCCTTGCTGTGTGTAAGTCTATGTCCCCTTATTCCCTGTGGAAATCATGCCCATCTCAGGGCTGGCAGTGATGTTGAGACAGTAAGGAGCACACTGGCCTATGGATGGGTGGAACGTTGCAGTGACATAGCTAGTTGCGGGGAAGATTTTTCAGAAGATAAGTATCTTTCCGTTAATCTATGAATTCATATTTGTTTAATGAAATGTGATGAACGTGTTTAATGTGTTGAATGCTTGAATGTAATGTGTTTTTCTTCCACAATATGTTATTGATTTATGCGTCTGTGTATCTTTTGAAGTTCAATGCATTTTATATCATCTTCATGGGGCTAGTTTTCCTAGATTGCTAGAAGGATTAGTTGCATCCTCTGTCACGTAGAAGGGTGGGGACATTATAGTGTAGTATCATAGTGTTGGTTGCAACATTGGGCCTCAATGGTCCAAGTTGAACAACTGACAAAGGAAGAATAAACCTCTATGTTTAGTAGGAAGAAGAGGCAGACAAAAAAATCTTGAATTTTTCTAAGTGTTGAGCATTATTCTTTTTGGGTGGTGGTTGGGTTTCCAAGAGATGATCTACAGGGGCGACTGGGTTGACTGAAGGAGAGACGACATGGCTTGCAGTTGCAATGGTGGAAGGCTCAGACATGTGAATTAATTTGTGTGGTGTCCGGAAAGGAGGCACCGAGCTTGGTGAGAACCTAGAAGGAGTTTTAGGCTCTGAAGAAAAGTTGTTAGATGTCAATTTAAAGATATTTTCAAGTGATCCGAGGCTTGCAGAAATTTGGCTACCCTTCAATGCACACCCAGGTGTGAGGTGGGGCAGGGTTATGAGTTTCATGGTTGTATTAAGCCAAGTCGAACACCTATGTAACCAAAAGAGGGTACTTATGCAAGATAATTATTTGGTTCACTTGGCAACTTCTTATTAATGTTATGTATAGGTATAGGTATTGCTAGATTTCCAAAGACATTGGAGATGTTCCAAGCTGCGAAGAAGGATTCCTAGGACCGAAAAAAGATTCAATGGTATGTACTGATGCATGCAATCAAGGACTTCAAGGAGTCTCTACGCAAGACAACCGTGTACTGGGACCAAGGAGGAGTTCCAAATCATACAATTGGACAAGTGAAATATGCGAAAGGAGCGCCACGATCTCGATGAGGCTACACAAGAGCTCGAGGATGCCATACGATTGGCACATCCATTTTTGTTTAATTTTGTAGAGCACTGAGGTAGTGCCAAGATAGCATTTTGATCGGTTTTGATGAGCACTAAGGACAGTGTTGTTGAAGGGGGAGGCGATTGTAATCAGGGTAATTTTTAGGGGCGAAATTTCACCTATTGGCTATATTTTGGATTTTTTTTTAAATTCGCTATTTGGTCATTTTTAGTGTCTAATATCGCCTAAATTTAGATAAAATATTTTTTCTAATCATACTATTCACCAAAATTTACACATTTCAGTGTTGATTTTATGTTTCATATTTAATATTCACCTACCTATCTAGAAACATGTTTTTTTCAATCCAAAACAATTGCCTAGAATAATATACTTAAGTATAATATTAGAATCCTTAAAAAATACCCTGATTGCAATACCCTTGTTTCAACCCCAATTGCATTAAATTATAAATGATGTAAATATCATTAATAAATCATTGTGTGGAGCTCAAGGAAAAGGCCCCGCCATGGATTTAGTGTTCTATGTTTCAGCAATTCAAATCAATGCTGATGGTTATCGTGCTAGTTGATGGCACAATATAATTTGTACATCATGTAAATATGTAAATTAATAAAATACCCACAACTAGCTATGTCAATGGAATATTAAAGAGATTGGGGCATGATTTCCTAAGGATAAAGGGAGGGATGCTAACCTTGAGCCAATGGAGAGAAGCCAAGTGTCAAAAGGAGAACCCATCATCTACCAACCACCTTTCTTGTCTTATTCAACCACCCACTTAATTATCCAAGGAGTGAGTTGGGAAGTTATTGTCTTGGGGATTGGGAGGTGTGGGTGGCTGTCATTTCTGGCAAGGCCATCGTTATTTGACCATACACACACTACCCAAGGGGAGAGTTCTCACCCATTATCCCTCACGTGGAACGGGGGAGAATATTTCTCACTCACAGGAGCAGCCACGGTTTTTCCTCACGTGGGCTATTCTCTATTTCATCATGTAGTGGAAGCTAGGAGAGCTATTTTTCCTCCATGTTTTTGGTCTATTGTGTTCTTCCTTCACGGTTAGGGGATTTTGGACGTTTTTATTACCCATCATTCATCCACGTTGCGGTTCTCTCAGGAAGTTGGGAGCTTCTTGGGTGTGGAACTAACTTTTTTGGTTTGTTGTGTGTTTTCCCTCACATGGGCAGTTGTTTCCTTCAATATCCCCAAGCTTGGAATTTGTTTTTGGGAATGCACAATGAGTGGGAGAAGAGACCCACATTTTCTTGGGTGTTGTTGAGTCCATTTTGGCCACGTTAAGGCCAAAAAATCCATGGCGATCGAATTGTTGTTAGGGGGTTGTTTTCACCCATCTTGGCAATTTGTTTTGTTTCCAAAACTATTTTGGTTCATACCCAGAACTTGAATTTTGATGTGTAGTGCATCCCTGTGCTGACTTGGCTGAGTAAGTCCAAGAATCCACCTGTTAGTGGGATGTTTGTGTTTGTATATGGTTATTGTCTTGACAGTAGTTGTGTGGCCTTGTTGTGTGTAAGTTTGTGTCCCCTAGTTCCCTATGGAAATCATGCCCAGCTCAGGGGTGGCAATGATGATGAGAGAGTAAGGAGCACACTGGCCTATGGTTGGGTGGAACATTGCAGCGACATAGATAGTTTCGGGGAAGCTTCCTCATAAGGTAAGTATCTCTGTGTTAATCTATGCATTCAAATTTGTTTAATGAAATATGATGAACATGTTTAATGTGTTCAATGCTTGAATGGAATGTGTTTTTCTCCCCCTATATGTTATTGGTTTATGCATGTGTGTATGTTTTTAAGTTCAATGCATTTTATATCATGGTCATGGGTCTAGTTTGCCCGGATTGCTAGCAGCATTAGTCACGTCCTCTCTCATGTGGAAGGGTGGGGATGTTACACACAACCTTTCTTCTATAACCAAATCTATGATTCTTAGTTTGATATGTCATTTATTTGTGATAGTTTCTTGCATCAAGGCCAATGCTTATCATGAAACTATTCACATCTTATATTTTTTTTTGAATATAACATTCATATATAACTAGATCTTTAAAATAATGAAATAGGAATTTCCGGACTTACTTTAGTAGTGACTTGTTAATAAATATCCTCAGGTACTTTTTATGCCAAGTTACAAATGCTTCTCTCTGATTTTTCACGATAACTGAATTGATGTTGATTCCTTCAAATTTTATACTCCAAAATTCTAATGCAAATCCACACATCAAGAAAAATTTCTTCACACCTTCTTCTTCTTTCCTGCATACATAACATTGAGAAGGTCCTTCGATACCTCTTCTAGAAAGATTGTTAAGAAGTTAAAAAAAATTATTGACATAATACCCAACTAAAGATACTTAATTTTTGCAAAGCATAGGCTTTTTCAAATTTTAGATCATATTGTTTGTACGAGAAAATCACTTTTTCCACTTTTTCATTTTGTGTATCCTTCTTTTACTATATAATTGCAACATTTTGGACCTCATATCCACCTAGATCCATGACTAAGTTGTTTTTAAGGGTACTTTAGTTTAGAATTTTTTTCATAATCCTCCATTGATGATGTAATTCCCATAAGAGGTTTATGGTTCTCCAACCCTTCCGTCTTCTTTCTGGAATCTCACCTAAGTCACAGTATGGATATCATTTTCCTTCACGCAAATTTGTAATTGTATTAAAGTGATATTATTGCTTACCTCAAACCTTCCTAAAATACAACCCTATCGAATTCTTATAGTTTTTCCATTCCCTGGCATTCATGAAGCTTGACTTTTAGCAATGCCTATTGAATCTTTACATAAAATCCATATGGTTGTGCACAACTCATTCTTAAATTTATGATCTGTATTTGATTTGAGAGGATATATTTCCTAGTTACAACACTCTTCTAACACAGTTCTAACACCATAGTTATGTTCCAAACAATTTTTTTCCCCCAAGATTTGTTTATCATACTAGTATCCCTAATTGCTAAACCTTCTTTGCTTTTATATGCCAAAACTTTCTTCCAAATTATATTTTTAAGCGTAGTCTTTTCCACCCTACCATAATATTTTACATTGAAGACTATCAATCTCTAAAGAAATTCCAATTAGGAATAAGAAGATGAATTTTTTTATTATAGATAGTTAATGAAGACATATTTTATTTTATCAACACTATCGTTCTAACTAGATTGAGCCGCTAAGCACCCCCATTGCTCCATTTTCCCTAATTTTCTTAATCACACTCCTCTAATCTAAGGCTTAATGTCTCCATAGGAGGACTCCTATAGTCCAAGGCTTAATGTCTCTGTAGGAGAATTGGGATTCCTAAGTAGATGAAAGAATTCTTGTCTTTTTTGGCAAATCTGAAAATACTATAAATATTTTTAAGGCTTGCAACTAATATTCCATCCATACACACATTATTTGTGATTATTTACTTCTTCTTGTGAGGTCCTCAAATATATGTTGATAATTCTTTGGAATCTATATGCTATCAAAAATGATGCTTCGGAAACAACAAAGAGTTATATGTAGACTTGGAATGATTAAGGTCCTGAAAAAAGGAAACTTTTTTTCTTAATGTCATTTTGGTCTTTTGGAATGAGATATTTATTTATGAATATTCAATATTCTTTTAGAATGGAGGTTTTGTTGAGTATGCCATTCTTATGGCCATAAGAACTAACTTTGGAATATTAGCCTTTCTTTATTCTTAATTAATTTCCCCAACCACTTTGATTCTTGGAGGTAAGTTGTTTCAATTTGTATCCTATGTAGTTCTGTTAAGGCATATTCTTTTCCTCTTCTCTTAAAATAAAATTTTTGAGATTAAGGCTTTTTTTTGGCAATCATAGTCTAATTCTAACAACTTATTCATTTCCTCAATGGGTTTGATATCTAATTGACCTCTTGGACTATTTAGGGTCATAATTTTAGTTACTTTTTCTTCTATCTTTTTTTTTTTGTAAGATAGTACCCATGACGGATTTCAACTCATCACCTTGCATTTACAACTTTTCATGTCAATTACTCATTACCAATTTCTCTAACCCAATTGGTTTTTCTTCTAGATCTTTAATAATATTCATAACTTTAATATTTCATGAAGAATCAATATCTCCTTATTGCCTTGATTGTTTGGTTTCTTGGATTTGTTTTTCCATTAACTCTAATCTAGTCTCCATTATATCCATCTTATTTTTCATCAATTTTATTTTATTGTTAATTTGTTTTTGAATCTTTATTTGGTTTCCTGGATTTGTTTTTCCGTTAACTCTAATCTAATCTCCATTATATCCAGCTTATTTTCCATCAATTTTATTTTATTGTCAATTTGGTTTTGAATCTTCCCTTCAAGATATAAATATATATAACCTAGCCGTAGAGCAAAAGATTCCCTAGACTCTTGAGACACCTTGTTTTGGAATCGAGGCTCTCTGACTCTAATCCTAAAGTAAGTCTATGGAATTCCTCTGTGTAAACATTACATACCTCTTCAGAATTCCTCTCTGTGTAAGTTTGAATTGATCTGATTGAGCTCAACGAAGCTTCAATACACTTTTGATCACTAGGAATGGTCGCTATAGCTTGAGTGTTTGGATTGCTCGATGTATAGAATGCTCATGCCCAATTTATAATATAACCTACAGTTCACTCATATAAAAAGTTCAAATCCAATGGAAACGCTTTGCTTAATTGATCCGCAAAAACTAGGTCTCTACTGTGAGTTCTTGTGATATCTAAGTGTGGTTTATGCACCCTGTGGAAACTCTAATTATGCATATCTGGATTGAAGTTTCCTACCCCTTGCAACTCCCTTGTTTTTTAATGGATCCTGCCCCCATTCTATTAGTAAGCATTTTTCTACTCATTTGTTATGTAATTAGTAACCATTTTTATACTCGTTTGTTATGTAATTAAATTTGAATATCTCATCAATACTATTTATATTTTAATATGGATTATTTTATTGCTATTATATTTTGTCTTAACATATAAATCATGATCTAAGTATAACATAAATTGGTATTAAATTCAAGTTGTAAATAATTTGAAAATTCAATTTAATTTATTAATAATTTGGAAATATAATATTATTAGTAACAAAAAATATATATATTTCAAATACGTTTTACTATAATCATTATTTAAAAATAAAAATAAAAATTATTATTTACTATTTATTATTTAACATACAATCTATCCAACCTGACCTCTCCTCTAACTTCTGTGATCTATTATTTAGTGCCGCCTCGAGAGTTATCGACATTATTATTATCACTAGAGATGAGTTCACATAACCTTATACTTTGTTATTATCATATTAGGAAAACATTAATAATTTCACAATAAAGTAGAACGCTTCTTCAAAGTGCTTGCCAAGTTGTGAGTGTTAATAAAAAGTATTCAGAAAATAGATAATATTATACTATATCTTATCTTACATCGACATCAATGGTTGATCGAAAAATGTATATACTTCTTTTTATTATTTTATTTAATTTTAGATTTAGATTAGTAATATTTGTGAGAATATTTTATTGGTCATTTAAGTAGATGGTTTAATTTATTTTATCAAATAACTAATTCAACCACCACTTGATCATTGCTTAACTTGTAGTTAATAAATACTTTATTGTCTATGTTTTAACTGATTGTGATGTAATCAAGGATTCTTAGAGATCAACTTCTATTTCAAATAAACCAGCTTAGATCCAGCTTTACCCGGCTCTATCATGCGTCGAGAGAGATCAAATATTTCGAGGTGCAAACCCTACTTCAACAATTGCACTAAATCCTTCTTGGCGAGCTTTCAACTTATCATAATTATGGCTCATCATAATTAATGTTTAATTAAAGTTCGATAAACCAAAAATGGTCTTACTCGAAATTAATAACTACCATCGACATTTTTTACCACGTAGTTGATTCTCCTTTTATCCAATATAATATTCTTTTAAATATTATTCTATTCCTCTAATTTATGCAAATGACCATTATAGATAATAAAATAATATTTATTTCATAATTAGAACTTTTCTAATATTAAATTATATAATTAATAATAGAATATATTATAAATAATAATCAACTATTCTTACGCTTTACCAAGTTTAATCTCATTTTATAAATCTTAAATTGGCGAAGTTTTTTTTTAATATTATTATTTTTTTTATTTTCAATTTTAATCAGTTTATGAACGGTTATTTTTGGAGGTTGGATGTCCGCTTAAAACTTTAAGAAAAAAAAAAAAATTTATTTAAAAAAGCTTCAAAATTTTAACAAAATTCATATCCTATAAAACGCTTTAAAAACTAAGCCACTCTGAACTTGAAGATAAGTGATGCAACTTCAGCAGCGATCAGTTACAGAAATATTCAGCGAGTCCATGGCTTCCGAGGGCGATCATAAGGGGTGCATGGAGAAGCAGCCTAAATTAACATTGTTTGGAATGGATCTCACCGAACGATACTCTACTTTCATCCTTGATCATCCTGTACAGGGTTTCGGAGAACAAATCCGTGCAAAGAAGCTCGGTCATAAAATGGTGCCAGAGTTAGAGAATAACCGGGGCCCCAACTTTCTTTTGTCCAACAAAGAGGGGTCTGCTTTCAAGAGCTGGAGCTCCGCCCATGGCTCCGAACGCCGCAATTTTGTTGTGTCTAACGCAGATCAGGGTTCTGCTTCTAGGAGCTCAAGCTCAGTCGAGGGCATCGAAAGCCGTATCTTCTGTTGCCTCTATTGCTCAAGAAAGTTCTTCAATTATAAGGCACTGGGAGGCCATCAGAAGGCCCATAAGGAGGAGCCGACTGCAAGCAAATCGAATGCCAGAATGAACAGGATGCCAACTAACTTCTTTCAGTATCCTGTTGTAGGGCAAAATCCTGTCCATGCTATATATGCTTCCAATGGTATACTTCTTATACAGTAATTCAATTATACAGTCTTTTTCTTGACAGAAAAAGACTGTATATAAAGAGATAAGAAACTTTATATAATTTCTCTTGAAGTGAAAATCGCATATTGTAGATAAAGAAATAATCGCAGATTGCAGATAAAGAGATAATGTGCTTTGCTAGATCTAAGCTGGAGATCAGTTCATAATTGCTTCATTATTAGAAGTGAAAATTGTAGAAGGGAAAATCCATATCCCAAAACAAAAACAAAATCCAGAAATTGCAGATGGATTCTGGTGCTCGCCATCAATCACAGAAATGGACTACGTGGGAGAATACATCAAATACTATAATAATCTACTCGTATCAGTTTATATAATTCAATCATTTCTCATATGCATACTTGATATAGAAACTTAAATTATACGCATTCGCATACCTGAGACAAATCTATAATTGCTCTCAACCTTATTCCGAAGGTCCAGCTTGTACGTATTGTTTTGAAGTGTGTATATGTGTTTTGATTTACTTACAAATATATATATATATACAAATATACATATAGGTGTATATGTATATATATATATACTTACAAATATATATATATATATATATATATATATATATATATATATATATATATATATATATATATATATATATATATATATATATATATATATATATATATATATATATATATATATATATATATATATTTGTAAGTATATATATATATACATATACACCTATATATATATTTGTATATATATATATACAAATATATATATATATATATATATAGGTGTATATATATACACACCTAAGATTATTAATTATTAAGCTGACTTGTATATATATAGATATATAAGCCTACTTTTTTGTGACATGTGTCATCTCCATGTTGACCACGGAATTACACTTCTACCTCATACTGGGCTGTAGAATGCGCCTCTCGGCGCAAAAATGGAAAGAATTATATCAATAAGTAATAAATTTTTAAGTGTAATTAATGATTATTATTACCTAATTTTATTTTACTAGAGTTTTTATAAACAATTACTACGCTACTATCTACGAGTTATTCACCCATTAATTACCTTTATCACTTTATATATATGTCTAAGAAAATAAATTTTAATTCCGTCACTTTTGTACCATTACTTCTAACTAATTATATAAATAAAATATATATTAAATTAATAACAATTAAAAATCATTTGTATCATTACTTCTCACTAACTATATTAATAAAACATATATTAAATTAATAACAATTAAAAACCATTTGTATTTATATTAAGTATAAAAATGTAAAGGGTTGGTAAGTATCCACTTCCCATATATACACAAAGAGAGTACTAGAAAAAAATTAATAATAATTGCCCTAAGTTCCAATTGGAAATGAAGTCACCTCCTTCTCTTTAAATACACCAGCGTAGACCCAGCTTTACTCGGCTCTATCATGTGCCGAGAGGGATCAAATATTTCGAGGTGCAAACACTGCTTCAACAATTGCACTAAATCCTTCTTGGCGAGCTTTCAACTTATCATAATTATGGCTCATCATAATTAATGTTTAATTAAAGTTCGATAAACCAAAAATGGTCTTACTCGAAATTAATAACTACCATCGACATTTTTTACCACTTAGTTGATTCTCTTTTTATCCAATATAATATTCTTTTAAATATTATTCTATTCCTCTAATTTATGCAAATGACCATTATAGATAATAAAATAATATTTATTTCATAATTAGAACTTTTCTAATATTAAATTATATAATTAATAATAGAATATATTATAAATAATAATCAACTATTTTTACGCTTTACCAAGTTTAATCTCATTTTATAAATCTTAAATTGGTGAAGTTTTTTTTTAATATTATTATATTTTTTATTTTCGATTTTAATCAGTTTATGAACGGTTATTTTTGGAGGTTGGATGTCCGCTTAAAACTTTAAGAAAAAAAAAACTTTTTATTTAAAAAAGCTTCAAAATTTTAACAAAATTCATATCCTATAAAACGCTTTAAAAACTAAGCCACTCTGAACTTGAGTGATGCAACTTCAGCAGCGATCAGTTACAGAAATATTCAGCGAGTCCATGGCTTCCGAGGGAAATCATAAGGGGTGCATGGAGAAGCAGCCTAAATTAACATTGTTTGGAATGGATCTCATCGAACGATACTCTACTTTCAGCCTTGATCAACGTGTACAAGGTTTCGAAGAACAAATCCCTGCAAAGAAGCTCGGTCATAAAATGGTGCCAGAGTTAGAGAATAACCGGGGGCCCAACTTTCTTTTGTCCAACAAAGAGGGGTCCTCTTTCAAGAGCTAGAGCTCCGCCCATGGCTCCGAATGCCACAATTTTGTTGTGTCTAACGCAGATCATGGTTCTGCTTCCAGAAGCTCAAGCTCAGCTGAGGGCTCTGAAAGCCGTATCTTCCATTGCCTCTATTGCTCAAGAAAGTTCTTCAATTATAAGGCACTGGGAGGCCATCAAAAGGCCCATAAGGAGGAGCAGACTGCAAGCAAATCGAATGCCGGAATGAACAGGCTGCCAACTAACTTCTTTCAGTATCCTGCTGTAGGGCAGAATCCTGCCCATGCTATATATGCTTCCAGTGGTATACTTCTTATACAGTAATTCAATTATATAGTCTTTTTATAGACAGAAAAAGACTGTATATAAAGAGATAAGAAAATTTATATAATTTCTCTTGAAGTGAAAATCGCAGATTGTAGATAGAGAATAATCGCAGATTGCAGATAAAGAGATAATGTGCTTTGATGTATCTAAGCTGTAGATCATTTCATAATTGCTACATTATTAGAAGTGAAAATTGTAGAAGGGAAAATCCAGATGCCAAAACAAAAACAAAATCCAGAAATTGCAGATGGATTCTGGTGCTCGCCATCAATCACAGAAATGGACTATGGGGGAGAATACATCAAATACTATAATAATCTACTCGTATTAGTTTCTATAATTCAATCATTTCTCATATACATACTTGATATAGAAACTTAAATTATACGCATTCGCATACCTGAGACAAATCTGTAATTGCTCTCATCCTTATTCCGAAGGTCCAGCTTGTACGTATTGTTTT
>LPNX010981189.1:136002-253502 GCA_001517045.1 Pseudotsuga menziesii
CTTTTTTGTGACACATGTCATCTCCACGTTGAGCACGGAATTACACTTCTACCTCATACCGGGCTGTAGAATGCGCCTCTCGGCACAAAAATTTATTTTCAAATATGAAAAATCAAAGTAACTTACCGAGTCAAAAAATAGATGGACCAAGGCTCGAATTCCATGGGGCTTTCATATCTCTTGGCGGGTTGATGCTAATCTCATGCTTGAAATCTCAAAATAGCCTTGAAATTCGACCTATTGGAGCCATTGAACTAGAAATTATGTTCTTTTGGAGTGCTTATCTAGTAGAACTATTCTGTGTTGTTTGTTATAATTTAGAAATTATGTTCTTTTGGAGTGCTTATCTAGCATAACTATTCTCTGTTGTTTGTTATAATTCATACTAGTATTTCATGTGGTAAAATATCCACTAAGTAAAATCTCATTGATGAAGAAATCACATTGATGAAGAAGGAGAGATTACAAGATGGTCTTAACCTCACACACAACTCTCTACATTGCATATCCCAACCATGCACTATATACTTCATGAAATTAGTTACATGAGTAAGCAGTTTTTCGTTATGCTCGTTATGAGAAACATCCAGTAAACAACATTAGTAATGAAAAACCTCCCATAAACACATTATTTTAGTTGTGATTTAACAATCTCCACCTTGACAACAAAATTTACAAATAATTCTCCCAAGACTATATATCACCTTTTGTTCAAAACAAGAGAAGATATGAGCCATCGTAACTTCTCTAACAATACTGATTTTGTGAACATATCTACACAATTTTCTTTAGTATGGACCTTTTTCAAATCTACTCCACATTCACTAATGGCTTGTCTTACAAAATGATATTTTAAATCAATATGTTTAGTCTTACTACGATAAAAAAGATTTGTAGCCAAATGAATAGCACTTTCACTATCACAAAATACATGCACACTCTTCTGCAGCCTTCCAATTTCTCTAAGCAGATCTCTCAGCTAAATTGTCTCTTTGCAAGCATGTGAGGTAGCAATGTATTAAGCCTTTGTAGTGGATAAAGCAATTATATCTTGAATTTTTGACATCCAACTTATAGCTCCACCTACAAGAGTAAAGACATAACTTTAAGGAGACCTTCTGTTGTCCAAATCATGTGAAAAATATGAATCAACAAAACCACAAACATAATCATTGTTACTATTAAAGATGATACAATAGTCACTTGTGCCTATGAGGTACCGAAGCACCCATTTCTCTGTATTCCAATGTTATTTTCTTGGATTTTCCATGTACTTACTAGCAACACCTACTGCATGTGAAATATCATGCCTAGTACACACCATTGCATACATTAAACATCCTGTTGTATTGGCATATGGTACACAAGACATATAATCCTTTTATTCAACACTACTAGGACATAAAATTGAAGAAAGTTTAAAATGGGAAGTCAAATGAACATTCACAGGATTTTCCTTATCCATTTCAAATATTTCAAGTATTTTCTCAACATACTTATCCTGTGAAAAAATGATCTTACCATTTTTTATGTCTTTGTGTATGTCAATGCCCAATATTTAATTTGTAGCTCCAAGATCCTTCATATCACAAGTACTAGTCATTTCATCCTTCAACTTATTAATTGCATCCATGATTTTACTCACAATAAGCATATCACCAAGATACAATACTAAGATAATGAATATATCATTGAAAATTTTGAAGTATAAACAATTATCATACTCACTTCTAGTATAACCTTGGATCACCGTGAAAGAATCAAACTTCTCGTACCATTTCCTAGGCGACTGTTTCATGCCATACAATGATTTCTTGAGCTTGCAAACTAATTTGGGCTAATGCACAATCATTGACTCCTTTAAAGACACTTTAGATGCCACATAATACTGGAATAAATAGAGAACTCTAACTTTAGGTGACAATTTGGGGTACTTCACTAACTTATTTGAAGATGAAGCAAAAAGAGAAAAGATAGGTAATTGAATCAACTTTCATAATATATAGCGTTTATGTAGAGAAACTGTGTGTAAATGATTATAAAATTATTTTCCATGAAAGTGGGTTTTCAAATTTTCAGCACATCTTAACATATATGTTTGTGCGGGTGCAGCGATATATGAGGTAAATGATGTCAATTTGGGATAAAATATTGCAAACATATAAAGTACATATGAGCCTAGTGCATCACTATTTATTTAAAAAATTTCAGGAATAATTTTTTATTATTATTAATTATTGAATTCACAAAAGATTGAAATTAAAACGTTATGTGCAGGTGCAACACTTTACGGGAAGAAATTAATGAAATCCTTTATTTCTAAATATAAGATCGTAGAGCTTGATCTCGTCTAGTGCACCAGATAGTTTTATTAGAGAATGGTGATGGAAATCAAAAGTTATATAACAAACAATCGATGTATCTATTTTCAAAAACTGACATGTGTCATTTAGAAAAATAATTATAAATAAATGAAACATAGTTTTGAAGGAAAAAATTACATATTCAGAATCGTAAGATCGTACTCTACAATATTCGATATTTTCTTAAAAAAATATTGTGTATGTCATAGCAAAACACGCCATCTAAATTGAGCATATTGATAGAGTTCTAAAAGACAAGCAATAGCCCTAGTTTATTTTTCCTAGCCAATAGGTTCGGTAGTCTGAAGCAATTTCTGAACATAATGCAAAACCTTATTCACGTCAATTTTTTTAATTTTAAAATAATGCATATGCGGTATAGCTTATTCATATCGCATATGCGATATGATAAAGCTATAACGCATATGCATTTTTTTTAACTAATTTGGTATGAGAGTAAAAAAGAGTAATGCAATCCTTATCCCATTATAATACCATTTATACAACACTTTGATGGACACAAATAATTCCTCTTTTTAAAGGTGAACGAATCCATGGGGTATGCATCCAAGAAAATAGGGCGGTGAATGGAGCCATGGGTTGTGCATCCAATAAAATAGGGTGGTGAATAAATCCATGGGATGTGCATCCAAGAAAATATGGCGTTGAACTAAGCCATGGGCTGTGCATCCAAGAAAACAATAATTCCTCTCGTTCTTTGATCTATTTAGCTTCAAGGGAAAATTTGCAACATTAACAGAGAGATTGAAGATTCATTTATGTCAATGCTCAAAGGACATTATAAATTCTCAATAATGCTTGTTTGGTAGCTCTTTTGGATGTAAAAAGGCCAGAATGAGTACCGATGGATCAACGTACGCTCTCATTGCAAACTGCTAGTGATGATTCGTCAATAGGAGATAGGTGACGTTAATCAACATTGTTATAGTTATCGTGTTCTTTTAATCCTTGATTAAAGATTTTCGGTTCTTTTAATCTTTGATTAAGGATGGATGGCCAAAATTCAATCAAATGGCATATATATCGTAACAATATTTATCATCTTCCATGTATAGAAAAAAAGTTTCAAATTCATCCTCATCATCATCATAGTCATCATCCTCATCCTCATCATCATAGTCATCGTCCTCATCCTCATCCTCATCCTCATCATCATCACCATCATTGTTCATCATCACTGTCATCATCATCATCATCATCATCATTATCATCATCAACCTCATCATCATCATCATCGTCATCGTCATCATCATCATCATCACCATCATCCTCCATCATCATCATCATCATTGTTCATCATCATTGTCATCGTCGTCATCATCATCATCATCATTGTCAACATCACCATCACCATCATCATCATCTTCACCATCCTCAGCATCATCATCATCAATACCATCATCATTCTCATCCTCATCCTCCTCCTCATCATCATCAACCTCATCATCATCATCATCATCACCATCATCATCACCATCATCATCATCCTCTTCATCATCATAATCATCACCATCCTCATCCTCATCATCATCATCATCATTGTAATCATCATCATAGTCATCACCCTCATCCTCATCGTCATCATCATAGTCATCATCCTCCTCCTCCTCCTCATCATCATTATTCATCATCATCGTCATCATCACCATCATCATCATTGCCACCATCGTCATCATCGTCACCATCAGCACCATCCTCATCATCCTCATCCTCATCATCATCATCCTCATCCTCATCATCATCGTCATCATCACCCTCATTCTCATCATCATCATCATGGTCATCATCATCATCATCATCACCCTCATCCTCCTCCTCATCATCATAGTCATCATCCTCCTCATCATCACCATCATTGTTCATCATCATCTTCATCCTCATCATCCTCATCCTCATCAGCATCCTCCTCATCATCATCATCATCATCACCATCACCATCAACACCCTCGTCCTCATCATCATCATCACCACCATCATCATCATCCTCATCATCATCACCACCCTCATCACTATCATCATCATCACCACCCTCATCCTCATCCTCATCATCATTCTCATCATCATCATCATCATCATCGTATTCATCATCCTCCTGATCATCACCATCAGTGTTCATCATCATCGTCGTCGTCATCATCATCATCATCATCCTCGTCATCATCATCATCATCATCACCACCCTCATTCTCATCCTCCTCCTCCTCATCCTCATCCTCATCCTCATCCTTAGAATCATCATCATCACCCTCATCCTCATCATCTTCATCATGGTCATCATCATCATCGTCGTCATCTTCATCATCATCATCCTCATCCTCATCCTCATCCTCATCCTCATCATCATCATCATCACCCTCATCCTCATCATCATCATCATCATTGTCATCATCACCCTCATTCTCATCATCATCATCATCATTGTCATCATCATCATCACCCTCACCCTCATCATCATCATCTTTGATTAAGGATGGATGGCCAAAATTCAATAAAATGGCATATATATCTTAACAATATTTATCATCTACCATGTATAGAGCCAAAGTTCCAAAGTCATCCTCATCATCATCATAGCCATCATCCTCATCATCATCATCATAGTCATCATCCTTGTCCTCATCATCATCACCATCATTGTTCATCATCATCGTCATCATCATCATCATCATCATCATCATTATCATCATCATCCTCATCATCATCATCCTCATCATCATCATCATCCATCATTATCATCATCATTTTTCATCGTCATCGTCATCATGGTAATCATGATCATCACCATCGTCATCATCATTATCATCACCACCATCCTCCTCCTCCTCCTCATCATCATCACCATCATCATCCTCATCCTCATGCTCATCCTCATCATCATCAACCTCATCATCATCATCATCACCACCCTCATCCTCATCATCATCACCATCATCATCACCATCATCATCATCCTCATCATCATCATCATCACCACCCTCATCCTCATCATCATCATCATTGTCATCATCATCATCATGATCACCTTTATCCTCATCATCATCATCATAGTCATCCTCCTGCTCCTCCTCCTCCTCCTCCTCCTCATCATCATCATTGTTCAGCATCATCGTCATCATCATCATCACCATCATCATCCTCATCGTCACCATCGTCATCATCGTCATCATCCTCATCCTCATCCTCCTCCTCATCATCATCATTGTCACCCTCATCATCATCATCATCATCATCATCATGGTCATCCTCATCATCATCATCATCATCATCATCACCCTCATCCTCGTCATCATCATCATAGTCATCATCCTCCTCATCATCCGCATCATTGTTCATCATCATCTTCATCGTCACCATCATCATCATCATCATCATCATCATCACCCTCATCCTCATCCTCATCATTATCACCCTCATCCTCATCATCATTATCATGGTCATCATCATCATCATCATCCTCATCATCGCCCTTATCCTCATCCTCCTCCTCCTCCTCCTCCTCCTCCTCCTCATCATCCTCATCATCATCACCCTCATCCTCATCGTCTTCATCAGGGTCATCATCATCATCATCATCATCATCATCATCACCCTCATCCTCATCATGATCATCATAGCCATCCTCCTCCTCATCATCACCATCATTCTTCATCATCATGTTCATCGTCACTCTCATCCTCATCATCATCATCATCATCATCATCATCATCATCATCATCCTCATCCTCATCGTCATCATCATCATCCTCATGATCATCATCATCATCATGGTCATCATCACCATCCTTATCATCATCATCATCACCATCATCATCATCCTCATCCTCATCCTCATCATCATCATCATCACCTTCATCCTCATCATCATTATCATGGTCATCATCATCATCATCATCATCATCATCATCACCCTCATCCTCATCTTCATCATCATAGTCATCATCCTCCTCATCATCACCATCATTGTTCATCATCATCTTCATCGTCACCCTCATCCCCATCATCATCATCATCATAATCACCACCACCCTCATCATCATCATCATCATCATGGTCATCATCATCACCATCATTATTATCATCACCCTCACCCTCCTCCTCATCATCATCATCATAGTCATCACCCTCCTCATCATCACCATCATTGTTCATCATCATCTTCATAAGCATAGATAAATGTAAATTGCATATATTCAGTGAGCACTAAATCAGATATGCGATATATGCCATATGCACTAAATCGCATATGCGATATATCGCATATGCAATATATCGCATATGCGTTTTGGAGAACATGTAAAAAACTTTGCTTGTTAATTAAAAAGCATTGTATCAATATCGCATATGCGATATAGCGGAGGTGCGTTATATCGCATATGCTATATGTGTTGTATAAAAAATGTTGGGTTGCATGCTATGGGCCAGGTTTACTGTATCAAAAGACATAATTCATGTGAACCCACGCACAGAGAACTGTTAAACATGTAATTTAATCATTACTTACAGAATTCCATATTTTTGTATAGGTTTGGGTGGATTTCAATGGGGAATGTACATAATAGAGTTCGAAAGTCAGCAAGGAAGGTGCTTGCACCAGAAGAAGTAGAAAATAAAAAAGAAAAAAAGAGGGAAGATTCAAGAAATCGTCGACATTCATTACATGAGCAAATAGTTCCCATTTCCCCTCAACAGATACCTAGCGTAGAGGCCGAGGAAGATAATGTAACATTAAATCAAGTTGGTTATATGGAAGTTGATATTATTGATCCATTAGTAAACGAACAATCTTGTGAAGAGTTCAATAATTATGTTACCGCCGATGCAAATGTGACTCAACGACAACCATGGTCGGTGGTTCAATCTCCTAATCGAAGTTGTCAGCCTGTAGTGGATTTAAACGTCACTCCATCATTTCAAACGGTAACAAATTTTGCATCAAAACGGAAGAAAAATCCTAAACGAATACAAGCGGACGAGAGCGGATTGACTTCCATGGAAGGTAAGGTGGCTAAACGCACTATCCTTCATCATTCTTCTGAAATAATGAAACAATATTTTGATAACAAATATGAAGCTGCTAAATGCCAATTGTTTTTTTCTTTGCTTAAATCTAGAAATATGGCAACTGTTAGAAGAAATTTAGGCATAATAACAATGAAGAATATCGAATCAAGTAATCACATTGTTAAATCTCTTGCTACTGCATTCACATCAATTGGTAAAAAAACTCGTTCATAAGACTGTAATGTGGCTTGTCATGTATTGGCTGAATCAATTGTATGTAGATCCACAAGAAAACGTCATTTACTTAAATGCACATCACAAATTGTGCCTTTACATCCAAAGACACTTAAAAAATATTCAGTAAGAAGAGACAAGCTTGATGTAGAGGGACAAATGGAAACATTATGGGCATTTAGCGGTAGGTTTCCCCGCAAAGACATGAAGTTAGTCGAAGCAGTGAAGAGCCTAGTGCAAACGTTTTGGCATGATAACACTAGGCCTTCTTCTAACATGAAGGATATGTTAAAACATTGTAGGGGTTCTAGAAAAAATGAACCTCATTATAAACATTATCTTGACATGACACAAACTCAACTGTTCAAGATGTTTAAGGTTTCCCATGTAGAGCTAAGGCTCGGGCAAAGATCTTTTGAAAAATGCAAGCCTCAGTATGTTAGAATCAATACCATCCAAAACACTTGTTGTTGTAGATACCACATCATGTTCTTCCTATATTACCATACATTTGCACATATACGTCATTTTTTGCATCCTAACCATGTGAAGGAATGCTCAAGTACAGTACCACCAATGTCATCTAGAGATTTCATCCATAGCATAATGTGTCCGAGGCAAGATGGGAAGACACATTACTTAAAACAATGTGTCAATGGTTCTTGCAACAATTGTGTTGGGCTATCATTATGGTCTGATTGCATCCATGAAAGTGAAGATCAAGCATTCGGGAATGCAATTGTCGAGAAGCAGAACTATCAGTACAAGACATATCATCTACATGATGGGAAAGAAAGCAGGAAGATTAAATTGGTGACTTCACAGTTAAATTGTTGAATATTGACATATTCATATTCATGTACACATTTTTTTATGTGGTTTATTGTGGCATATTAATATTCATGTACCAGATTCGAGTATGTGATTTTATTCCAGAGTTTCATGGGAAGATCCAACAGTACATTCAACATGTTGATATGGCATGGTGGCAAGATGAGCAATTCAGAATATGCTGGGACACCTTCCCTCTCAGAACAATACTATCAATGGTTGAATTTGCAGAAAATTACACCCTACAACCACAAAATGAAATTCAAAGTCAATACTATCACTGAGAGGAGGTGAGCATAATGGTGCATATCATCTATCGACATGGGCAAGATAGCAATGAAGAGAAACGTGTGATACTGAAAGAAAGTCAATTCTACATAAGTGACGACCAGACCCATGAAATACATTACGTGCAACATTGCTTTAAATTATTCTATGGTCATGTGATAGCTATGGATATACCATTTTATCATCATTTCATTTGGTCAGTTGGTTGTGCTGGACAGTTCAAGAATGCATGTGTATTTGAATGGTTGTTTTTGTTGCACATAAAATACAAGGTGCCACATGTATGGAACTACTTTGAAACTGGTCATGTAAAAGGAGAGCACAATGGTGCTGGTGCATGCATTAAAACTGCCCTTTGAAGGGAAGAGATGAAGTTTACAGGTGCTCACCTTCGAGACCCTGCATCTATAGTCGAGTGGTGTGCATATGTCATGGGATAACAAGAAACAAGGAAACACTTAGTGCAAATAATATTCTAGAAGGTGACAAATGTGGACCGATCACACACATCGGGTGAACACAGTGCATGGAACTCGACAGTTTCATTCAATTGGAATCTCAGACAACTAGGCCCTACAAATTTGGACAAGATTGAAGGCTTTCTTTTGCAGTTCCTATTGCATCGGTGAATGGGATCATTGTGAGGATACTGATACCATTGATACATGGGATCGAGTGACACTTGGCACCAATTTTAACGGGGTTAATGAAATAAACCATTTCGAAGATGATCAGACACATATTTCTACAGACTATGATCACATATCGGATCTCATACAAGCAGGTACATGAGTAGTACCTAAATAAGAAAATGCATTTATGTATTGTTTATTCGACCTATGTAGAATTTAATTTATGTAGAAATTATAAATGCAAGACCTTATTTACAAAATGTATTGTTAAATCGACCTATTTCCTTTCACAGGTCAGATATATGCAGTGGTTGCCCCAAAAAATAATGAATGGGGTTATGACTATTGGTTGGCACGTTGCTTAGAGGGGAAACAAACCATTCTCAAACTTGTTACAGATTATGAAAATATTGAATTCACAATAGAAAAGGAAGGGTGGGTATGTATATCAGGATTATAGACCAGGAGCTATTGTATACCACTTCACCAACCTAGTAGTTGGTATAAACATCAAGATGCATACACTTGGTCACAAAAATAGGCCACATGTACGATACTTTCTACCTCATATAGAGCACGAACGATTGATGGACACCATCGGCACCAGAGATGATTTGGATGGCCTACTTGTATGAGTGCATTGTCAAGTGCGTTGTTTAACCTTTAAAGTGAATTTGGAATCACAATTTCAATTATTTAGCCTTACTTTATTTTCAATGTAATAAACCTGTGATTGATAGATACCATTCACAGACATAATATTATTTAGAGGATACTGAACTCTATAAACACGATCGTACAACCTCGGGTGAATTATCTATAAATCATGTTTGCACATTTTCATTGGGTTCTCTTTTCTTTTTTATGCTGTTACTAATTTCTATCCTTTCGTGTGCCTAGGATACAAACACCATATACATCACATTGGAGGCGCCAAGAATGGTGTCTTTAGACACCAACAAATAGAGTTCAAAAAATAACAAGCTCTCGAGTTGTTGAAATTTATATTTCTTGATGTCTTTAGTTTAATATAAATTTAATTACATTGCCATGTACAAATCGGAAACCAACTAGACTTTCATGAACAACACTTTGCATGCTATCACTAGGGTTGACAAGTTATGAGATGGAACTAGGGTTTACTGAGCAATTTACAAGTTAAGAGAGGGAACAACAAACACATGATCACCAATACTTGCATGCACCAACTAGGCTTTCATGAACACCAATTTGCATGCACCAACTAGGGTTGACAAGGTATGGGATGGAACTAGGGCTTAGTGAGCAATTTGCAAGTTAAGAGAGGGAACTAGAAACACATGGCCATGTATAAATAAAAAACCAACTAGGCTTTCATGAACACCAATTTGCATGCACCAACTAGGGTTGACAAGGTATGAGATGGAAATAGGGTTTAGTGAGCAATTTACAAGTTAGGAGAGGGAAATAGAAACACATGATCACCAATACTAGCATGCACCAACTAGGGTTGATAAGGTATGAGATGGAACTAGGGTTTAGTGAGCAATTTGCAAGTTAATATAGGGAACTAGAAACACATTATCACCAATACTTGCATGCACCGACGAGGCTTTCATGAACACCAATTTGCATGCACCAACTAGGGTTGACAAGGTATGAGATGGAACTAGGGTTTAGTTAGCAATTTGAAAGTTAAGAGAGGGAACTAGAAACACATGGTCACCAATACTTGCATGCACCAACTAGGCTTTCATGAACACCAATTTGCATGCACCAACTAGGGTTGACAAGGTATGAGATGGAACTAGGGTTTCCTGAGCAATTTGCAAGTTAAGAGAGGGAACTAGAAACACATGAACACCAATAATTGCATGCACCAACTAGGCTTTCATGAACACCAATTCGCATGCAGCAACTAGGGTTGACAAAGCATGAGATGGACCCAGGGTTTTGTGACCAATTTGCAAGTTAAGAGAGGGAACTAGAAACACATGATCACCATTACTTGCATGCACCAACTAGGATTTCATGAACATCAATTTGCATTTACCAACTAGGGTTGACAAGGTATGAGATGGAACTAGGGTTTAGTGAGCAATTTGCAAGTTAGGAGAGGGAACTAGAAACACATGATCACCACTACTTGCATGCATCAAATAGTCTTTCATGAACACCAATTTGCATGCACCAACTAGGGTTGACAAGGTATGAGATGGAACTAGGGTTTGTTGAGAAATTTGTAAGTTAAGAGAGGCAACTAGAAAGACATGATAACCAATACTTGCATGCACCAACTAGGCTTTCATGAACACCAATTTCCATGCACCAACTAGGGTTGACAGGGTATGATATGGAACTATGGTTTAGTGAGCAATTTGCAATTTAAGAGAGGAAACTAGAAACACATGATCACCAATACTTGCATGCACCAACTAGGCTTTCATGAACACCAAATTGCATGTACCAAATAGGGTTGAAAAGGTATGAGATGGAAGTAGGGTTTAGTGAGAAAATTTGCAAGTTAAGAGATGGAACTAGAAACACATGATCACCAATACTTGCATGCACTGACTAGGCTTTCATGAACACCAATTTGCATGCACCAACTAGGGTTGACAAGGTATGAGATGGAACTAGGGTTTAGTGAGAAATTTGCAATGTAAGAGAGGGAACTAGAAACACATGATCACCAATACTTGCATGCACCAACTAGGCTTTCCCAAACACCAATTTCTATGCACCAACTAGGGTTGACAAGGTATGAGATGGAACTAGGGTTTCATGAGCGATTTGCAATTTAAGAGAGGGAACTAGAAACAGATGATCACCAATACATGCATGCACCAACTAGGATTTCATGAACACCAATTTGCATCCACCAACTAGGGTTGACAAGGTATGAGATGGAACTAGGGTTTCATGAGCAATTTGCAAGTTAAGAGAGGGAACTAGAAAAACATGATCACCAATACTTGTGTGCACCAACTAGGGTTGAAAAGGTATTAGATGGAACTAGGTTTTCCTCAACAATTTGCAAGTTAGGATAGGGAAATAGAAACACATGACCACCAATACTTGTATGCACCAGCTAGTCTTTCATGAACACCGATTTGCATGCACCAACTAGGGATGACAAGGTATGGGATGGAACTAGGGTTTCATGAGCAATTTGGAAGTTAAGAGAGGGAACTAGAAACAAATGATCACCAATACTTGCATGCACCAACTAGGATTTCATGGACACCAATTTGCATGCACCAACTAGGGTTGACAAGGTATGAGATGGAACTAGGGTTTCGTGAGCAATTTCCAAGTTAAGAGAGGGAACTAAAACACATGATCACCAATACTTGAATGTGCCAACTAGGCTTTCATGAACACCAATTTTCATGCTATCACTAGAAACACATGGAAATGTACCAATCAAAAACGAACTAGGCTTTCATGAAAACCAATTTCCATGCTATCACTAGGGTTGACAAATAATGGATGGAACTAGAGCTTACTTCAAGCAATTTACAAGTTAAGAGAGGGAGCTAGAAACACATGGCCATGTACAAACCGAAAACCAACTAGGTTTTCATGAACACCAATTTTCATGCTATCACTAGGGTTGATAAATAATGAGATGGAAATAGGGTTTAGTGAGCAGTTTACAAGTTAAGAGAGGGAACTAGAAATTGGAAACCAACTAGGGTTTCATGAACACCAATTTGGATGCTATGACCAGGGTTGACAAGTTATGACATGGAACTATGGTTTAGTGACCTCTTTACAAGTTATGAGATGGAACTAGAAACATGTGGATGTATGTACATAGTAAAAAGCAACTAGGGTTTGTAGGGTATGATGTTAGTATTGTAGGGTATGATGTATGTTAGTATGGTATGATGTTAGTATCATACGGTATTGTAGGGTATGATATGGTATATATTACACATGCATGAATGACTTAGTGTTATGATGTTAATGTATGGTATATTACAATGGTATGGTATGTTACTATGGCATGATGTTAGTGTCATAGGGTATTGTAGGGTATGATATGATATATTACACATGCCTGCATGACTTAGTGTTATGATGTTAGTGTATGGTATATTACAATGGTTTGGTATGTTAGTATGCTATGATGTTAGTATATTAGTTAGTGTATGGTATGGTTATGACGCTAAAAAGTTGAGGATAGCCATAATGTTAAAAAGTTGATGAGTCATAAATTCTTCCTTTAATTATTGAAAATTCATAAGTTAGCACACATGAGAACCACACATATCATTATATCACATAGGTGAACCACACATATCATGTTCCAAGATCAAGTCAGCCATATATGTATAAATTTGAACTTTGCTTTATGTTATATATGTATAGAGATAATGTTACAAAAATTGTCATGCCACATGGCCATAATACAAAATAGTGGATCAAAAAGTACATCTATGTGTATATGAACAAAAAGTTACATTTATGTATCCCCTCTATACATTTATTCTAGTTATCCCCCCTTTTGCTGCCACTACCAATGTCTTCGGAGAATTATATCTTTCTTTTCTGACTGCTCACTGGTGATCCCCATCATCGAACAAGAGGGATAGGTTGCATCATTGGAGGCTCTAGGAAAACCAAATTTTGTAAGTTAATTTACCAACCTTTAAAAATTCTATGTACATTTGTTCGAATTCCAAAACCAAAATAACATTTTTACTTACTATACGTGAGTAAGTAAAGGTGGGTCACGGTTCCTCACTAACAGCGACCCTGTTTGGGTGCTCTTCAAGCACCACTTGCTCACTATCAAGCTGCATAAAAAAAAATGTATGCCATTGTCAACAAATATACATGTACCTTGGGGGGGGAGGGGTAGGTCGCCGATTTGGGTCTCTTCAAGCACCAAATCATAGAAAGTGATACACAAACGTACAAATAAAGTGATACATAAACATACCTACTGGCTTGTCAAAGGTGGGTCACTAATTTGGTGCTCTTCATGCACCGGTTCCTCACTAGGGGCCTACATAAAATAACAAATATGTCAATTTCAGATAAAATAGTGAATCAAAGACATATATACTACATGAACAGAAAATGATTTTAGCAAAGAAAGTGAAACATACATGTACTCAGCTGGGGGGAAGAGGTGGGTTGACAACAACCTCACTTTGGTGCTCTTTAAGCACCACTGTCTCAATAGGTTGCTGCATAAAGTAACATATGTCAAAGCCATACATAAACGTACAATGAAAGTGATACATAAACTTACCTGCTGCCTTGTCAAAGGAGGTGTGCAACTAGTGGATCGATTAACTAGCAACAAGAAAAAAGGACTTCTACTTATACTAGTGAATAAGCTCGTTTTTTGGACATATTCATCAAACTCACCTTCCTACATACAAAAGGATAAATATACAATTAAACAATTTCAAAAAATTAAAAAAGTACATGTTGAATCATTAAAATCACAATTAAAAGAAGCGATACATAAATGTACTTGTTGGCTCGTGATAGGTGGGTCATCAATTTGGTGCTCTTCAAGCACTGGTGCCTCAATAGAATCCTTCATAAAATAACATATGTCGAATTCAGATAATAAAAAGAATCTTAGACATATATACTACACGGATGAAAATTGATGTTTTCAAAGAAAGTGAAACATACATGTACCTGGTAGGGGGGAAGAGGTGGGTCGGAAACAACCTCGCGTTGGTGCTCTGCAAGAACCAATGGTTCAATGGTTCCCTACATAATGTAACATATATCAATGTTAGATAATACAAAGAAAACGAGACATATACATGATGGACGAAAATTGATTTTTCCAAAGAAAGCGAAACATAATTAAAAGCATATTTAAAATAATACCTATGTTTGGGAATCTACCTCTGCATGAGAGGGAATAGGCTAAGATTCAATGTACTCATCCTGATCACCCTGCATAAAACATTTTGTATCAAAATTAGGATGTATTGAATGTTACAATCTCTACTATAAATATGTAAATAAAGTTGACAAATTACCAAGTATAGTTCTTACCCCTATTAGCGAAGAATGAAACCCATATGCAATATTGACATATGAATCAATGTTCTCAACATTGATCGATGGACTATGCGACTCTGGTGTGCCATGGGATACAAGTTGTATATTTGTTCATATAATTTGTTATATAATTAAATAGAAATAAATTGTGAAACAATTGAAAATTGTGATATGAAACAAATTATAATATGATAATAATGAGTTTTACTTACAAATAAAAGTAATCCATCATCCTGGAAGTCTGAAGCAGGGCCATAGCATATGCCTCCACACAATGTGCAAGGGTGTGGAGTAACATAATGCTTTGAATGCTCTGCATCTCATCTGTGATCTGTAGATGTGCCGGCCTTAGAAGTGCCATCCCCTTGGTCTACATTTCCTTGGACATCAATCCCATGTTGAAGCAATGTATATGCCAAGTCAAATAATGCCTCATGTGTATCCTCAATCACAGGACCCACAAGAGGATATAGTCGAGGGGGTTTTGGTCTGCGTGGACGGAGTAGCACATGGTTAGGATCCATCCTGGCCCCTTCCCTGTCTTGGTGCATCCCATGAACAACACCCTGGAATCCTAAGATATTGAAGTAGTTAACATGTTTCCCTAGGATGAATTCTGCATACAACTTCCTAAGGAAATAAAATGTGATGTCCCTATTCCCATGAGGGTCTTCATCGAAGACCATATACCAACTATCCATCCAATTGACCTTTATATTTGGTTCAATGCACCAGTCTATGGAAATGTGTGCTTGACTAGTGGGTGGAACCAATCCGGTGCTAGGGTCCCAGAATAAAGAAAATAATTAGTATTTTGTAATTTTAAGGTCTTTGATGTCTTTATAACTCAATCCATCAGAGTAGTATTGCCTCCTGGATTCTCTGTATGAGCTAATGTTGCACAGAGCTCCTTGGGCATTGGCAATTGTGTTTGTTATTGTGTCTAATGCATTTCCTAAAGATTATCTGAAACAATCCCCCCTCTAATAGATGAGCTAAGGTGCCTCAATGACACCAAATGTGCAATAATCTATGAGTTTCAATATTGTTCCCCCTCCAGGTTTGGGTTTGGATTCATGTTTGGATTAGGTTCTGGGTTATTAGAGGGTTGGTTTTCCACATTGTCTTGTTCATTTCTATTATCTGTTAATATTTAAACAAAAAAATACAAGTTGTTTTACTTAATCATTCTTTGATTTTATTCAAATTTTTTTATCAAATTTCTTTTAAATAATTATAAAAAATATGAAATTGAGAAAAACAATAAAGAATTATAGACTAACTGAAAGGGATAAGAGAATTTACTTGCCATTGAATCCAATACACCTCCAACTTGACCTCCAACTCGACCTCCAAAAGGTGAAACACAAATCAGCTCTGCATTTTTTCACCCACGCGGTTTATCGCTCTTTCGACGCTTGACTGTACAAATGATATTTGAGGACCACAGCCTCTGTTTTGTTTTTTTTTTAGTTTTCAATATCGCATATGCGATACTTCCTTACGAACTTTATCCTTGTGTTTGGGCTTAGGTTATTCTGAACGTACCATCAATAACGCATATGCATTCTCGATTTGCACTTTGGAAGTGCGTTTCTGATTTCTTAGGTGGCACTAAAAAGTGGAACCAACTTAATGCGAGCACCCATCTACCTTTATGATGTTGTACAAAACCTTATGGTTTTTCCATATAAATCTCATCTAAATCTCCATGTACGAAAGTTGTTCTAACTTCTAGTTGCTCTAACTCCAAATCAAGTAATGCAACTAATGCTAACACGATACGAATAGATAGAAGCTTGAGAACTCGTAAAAAAATATCATTAGTCTATACCTTCCATCTGAGAGTACCCTTTTGTGACCAATCTAGCTTTGTATATTTCAACCTTACCATCAACTCCTTTCTTCAATTTGAATACCCATTTACATCCAACAATTTTTCTATCTTTGAGGAGTTTAACTAATTCCCATAGTGTTCCTGTGTCTTGTTTTTCTCTATAGAATCCATTTCTTCTTTCATTTCCACCTTCCACTTAGCATTGTCAATACAACCAAAGGCTTCCTGAAAACAAGAATGTTCTCCATCATCAGTAAATAAAACATATGAAACAAAATCAGTATACCTCTTAGAAGGATTTCTCTCCCTTAATGATCTTCTCGGTGTACGTTGTGGGGTTTCCACAATTTCTTCAATTTATTCATCTTCTATGACTTCTCTCTCACCAGAAACTTCTTCTTCTTTCTTTGAGTAATTAAAATATTGGTTCTCCAACTGAATTGGTTGTTTTGATATTACATGTTCATGTTCCACATGAACTCTTACACTTTCAGATTTAATCATAGAAGATTCATAAAAAAAATATCTTTGCTAATGACAATTTTGTGGGAAGTATGATCCCACAATCTTTATCCTTTCATTACATCATCATAACCAACAAATATGCACTTTTTTTTATCTAGGGTCTAACTTAGAACATTGATTTTTAGGAGTAAGTGCATAAGCTTTACAACCAAAGATTTTCAAATTCGAATAATCACGAGAGAGACAACTCCATACCTCTTCTTGATTTTTAAAATCTATTGCAATTGAAGGTGATCAATTTATTAGATAACAAGCAGTAGAAAATGCTTCTCCCCACAACTCTTGCCCCAAATTAGCATTATTGAGCATGATCCTTGGTCTTTCTAGAACAGTCTTGTTCATGCGTTTTGTAATGCCATTTCACTAAGGATTGTATACATTAGTTTTGTGTCTTATGATCCCTTCATCTTTGCAATATTTTTCAAACTCTAAAGAAGTAAATTCACCTCCATTATCTATTCTTAAACACTTGATTGTCCTGTTAGTTCTTTTTTCCAACATTACTCTAAATTGTTTAAACGTATTAAACATGTCATCTTTTATTTTTACGACATAGGCCCAAACCTTTCTAAAAAATTCATCTACAAATAATACATAATATTTTTCTCCCTAATAGGAAATGGTAGGAGATGGACCCCACAAACTAGAATGAATATATTCAAGAACACCTTTATTAACATGACTACCTACCTTGAACTTTTGTGTACACTGCTTTCCATATATAGAATGTTTACAAAACATCAAATTCATAGTTTTCAAGTTTGGAAGCAAGCTAGGATTCATTGATACCTGAAGTCCTTTTTCACTCATATGACTAAGACACTAATGCAATAGCTGAGTGGATCTTGACTCTTATTCATATACTAATGCACCATTAACTTTCATCCTTCCAACCAGTTTGTAAAGGTTTCTTATCCTCTGTTCCTTCATGACCACTAAAGCACCCTTGGAAACTTTTAGAGTTCCATGAATACCTATAAACTTATCACCACAAGAATCCAATACTTCCAAAGAAATTAAAATTTTATTTAAATCAGGTTCATGTCTAACATCTATAAGTGTTCTTATTACTCCATCAAACATATTAATTTTAACACATCCAACCCCAACAATTTTACATGAATGATTTTCTCCTAAAAGAACTATTCCTTCAATAACTATTTTGTAGGAAGCAAACCAATCTTCATGAGGACAGATATGGTGTGACGCACCAGAATCTAATAGCCATTCTTCATTATATTCAGAAATATTACAAACAAACAAGACCTCATTGATCATACTTGAATCAAAATACTTAACCAATTTTGCCTCTAACTTGGAGTCATCCTTCTTGGATTCTTGTCTCTTCCAATAGTCCTTATTGAGACAAACATTTTTTTACAGCACCAAAATTTTAATTATCTCTTTCTTCCCTTCGATTTAGACCTGGAAGTACATCCTGACTTTTCTCCTTTCTCTTTGGATCGACCTCTAACAACCAAAGCTTCAGGAGAAGATGTTTCAAGACTAGATTTCTTCCTCAATTCCTCAGACAGGAATGCACTAACCACATTGTCAAATTCTAAAGTATTAGTTGGACTAAGGCTAATGGAAGAAAATACTTGACCCCAAGACTCAGGTAAAGTACATAATAGATTGACTACTTTATCTTCATCATAAATTTTAACATCCATACTACTTAGCTGGAAACTAAGAGTGTTAAAGACACTTTAATGATGTGCAATATTCGTGCCTTCTTTCATTCTCATACCATGCAGTTGGAACTTCAAGTAAATTCTTTTTGTCATTGATTTGGTGATACACAGACTTTCTAATTTGTTCCACAGGATTGTTGTTGACGTTTCTTCAATAGTGTTGAACAACACATCCCGCAAGACATAAATGGATTGTGCTTAACGATTTGGCATCTAAATCCTCCCATTCATCCTTTGTCGCGGTGCGAGGTCTTTTCATTTTCCCATCTAAAGCTCTCTGTAACCTATGCTGAACTAATAAATCCCACATCTTTAACTTCCAAAGTTCAAAATTGTTTTTACCATTAAACTTTTCAATATAAAACTTTGTGCTAGACATTTTTGAAAAATTATTTAAACTTTTCAATATTTTAAATTATTTTTCATCCCAAATAAAACAACACTATTCTCCGAGTGTAATCCTCACTTNCCACTCTCCAAACATAACAACATCCAACAATTGGTTGGCGATTCACTCATGCAAGTGTGCAATCACATAGTCCACATCCAGGCTCAATGCCTCCTTTCTGCAGCAGCAACTTACGACCGACAGTTACCTCCACGCAATTCTTCCAAGATGCTTGGTGGGCAGAGGTGGGGACGGTGGTTTCCTTCACAATTTGTTGGAAGTCATGCACAAGGTTCAAACAACAACACGACTTCCTCCTTTCCACCTAATTTTTTCACATGCAGGAAGCATTGGAACTTCTCCCAGTCGTCCCAACAACAAATGTAGACCGTCCAAGAAGCAAATGGAGAACAATCCTCTCCAACGATCCTCTTCCATGTCTTTTCGTAACAACAAACAACGTTCACAGCTAGCAGCAAGCAACAAGCAGTGGCTATCTTATAGCATGGAGTCTCACGGATCTTCTCCACCAAAGATGCATCCAACAATTTGACAATATTCAAGGCTTTGATACCACTTGTTATAATTCATACTATATTAGATAATCACACAATGAATAACAACATTTATAACACTATCATTTCATGTGGTAAAATCCCAAAGGGGAAACATCCACGCAGGAAAAGTATTGAAGCTCATTAATGAAGAAGGAGAGATTACAAGATGGTCTCAACCTCACAAACAACTCTCTACATTATGTATCCCAACCATGCACTATATACTTCATGAAATTAGTTACATGAGTAAACCGTTTCCAGTTATGCCCGTTATGAGAAACTTCCCATAAACATCTGTAATGAGAAACCTCCCAGAAACACATTAGTTTAGTTGTCATTTAACATTGTCTGAATCGCATAGGTTGAAAATAAATATTTTAAGATGTTTATTAGTTAACAATTTGACAATTAAATTGAAAAATGATATCAAGGTTGGGATTATCCTATTATTTAATTTAACAGCTTCGATCTATTTCTTTCCATTTAACACCTTCAATTTATTTTTCTCCTTTTCTTCATTTGTATGGAAATGTTTTGAATAATTTTTATAGCTCATTTTGTTCTACATTTACAAGTTTTGAGCCCTATTCATTTCCCATTCAATTGTTATATGATTGAGATTTATAGAATCCCATATTTTTCCAACATGTCACTTTAGCTAACCTCGCACATTTTACAAGTGGGTACCAAGTGTGGAGACATGTTTTGAGAGGACAGGCTTGTATGTGTGTTTTATTTATTAATAGAGGTGTTACTCTATATGTTTTTACGGAATCCTAAGGAAATTGTTCATAATCAACATTTAATATGTGTGACTTGTAAGTGAAGTGAAGTACTCAAGGCCAACTTTCTTCTGCTTGAGTGCCTTACTTAGAGAAGAAGCTTTATTTTCTTTTTTGGTCACTACACTCTGTTTTTGGCTTTTTTTTTATTAGAGACTTGTGTTGGGTGAAAAAGTCTTGTTGATCTGTCGCACTTAGCATAATGGTTAAATCATCCCCACTAATATTTTTCTTTAACTGTCTCTTCCCACTAATTGATTTATCTTTTTTTTATATTATGATAGTTTTTTTTCTCTGAGAAAATGGTCTAGTATCATGTTTGAAGCTAGCCTTACATCGAAAAAGAACTTACTCATATATTATATGTAAGTGTACTCTTTGTATACCACAATGATTTGTTCGGAGTACATTTTTTAAATCCATGTTAATGTACATACCAACATAAGTAGTTATATGCTTTCATTACATTTCAAGGGTCCTAAAGTTGAATGTGATTAAGGAAAATCCTATCCCTTTCAGTGAATCGAAATGACGTAAGTGAAATGAGAGGTTAGAAATGAGAGGTGAGAGAATTAATAATACTATTAACAAAGCAACATCAAACACATAATTTTATTAATAAATAAAATATACTGCATTATTAACTTAAATGCTAAGAATTGAATTAACCTAAGAAGTAGAGAATGAAGAGCATTTAGGAATTATTGAGTCTTTTTATTCCATGCAAGCAGAGAATTATGTAATCGTTTTGTTTTTGGGAATTGTGCCATAACAATTACAGTTTTTTAGGCTAAGATTTAGCATAAATAAGTGATAGTTTTCCTAAGTTTTTGCAATCCATCTTCTTATTGTATTGAGTGGGCCTAATGGTTAAGAGCATGTGTTTCCTCTTAGGAGGTTACAGGTTCAAATCTAGAGGGGGATAGGGTATGTACACCTCTGTAGACTTTAGCAATTAAACCGCTGCACAGAGGGAGGTCCCTTGTCCCACAAACAAGGGGGTCTCATACACCAATTTGATGGTGACCTTAAAAATAAATTATTATTATTATTATTATTACCTTTTTAATTCTCTCCATACTAAAATCTGACATATCAGGTTTCTCACAACTCTACTAGTCAAAGCCTCTGTTGTAGTAGATGCCCGTGAGAGGATCCAAGTGTGGCGATCATCATACATGCATATGGAAATCTGCATGCATATGTATCATCGAGGATCTAAGTGTGTCAATAAACATGCATGCATGCATATGGAAATCGGCATGCATGTGTATCATCGTGTCTATCTTCCTGCTGCCATCACTCTTCCTTTTTCCACACAACCAAACAGGTAGTTTACATGGTATTCAAAACATATATTCTCTCTGATTTAAACTGCTAGCACCAGCCACCTTCTCCTCTTCTCTCCTCTAGATAACCCACTATGTTGTAACTCGTGTACAATCACCAGCTCCCTGCTCTTCTCCTCTCGCTAACCCACTCATTGTAACTCGTGTACAATCAGAAGCATTGGAATATTTACAATCGGAGGTGGGGATCATCGTCTATGGTGACCACTAGAATGGATGCAGTTTATCATGGATGTATTTTATCTTCGTACAAAACCAATCACAATTGGAACTGACCCTGCACTGTGAAAGGTATCTGTAGGAAGCCCTGGTGCAATCGATGGACGTTCCTTGCTGAGCAATTTTTCTAACCGTGGCTTTTAAATTGGATTGTTACCTTGCATGATGGTCTTCAATGTTTGTGTTTATGTGGACAAAGAAAAAAAATTAAACAGCACAGACAATCATGATTTTATATACGTTCACACACTCCTCATTGAATAAGCTAGTCGTCGATTTACATGTATCCTTAGCATAGTTCAAGTAACTGAAGCTTTTTCCATTGAATAAGCTAGTCGTCGATTTACATGTATTTAATCAAATTTCTTGGTTTTTTTGGGTATGTTTTTAAATAATACATATCTTATTGATTTGAATATTTGCTTATATTTGTTAATACCATTTTCTAAATAGAGAGGAAACTCTGTACTTGTCATAGTTATAACTATGTGTTGAAAATTGTAAGCTTATATAAATGCGTGCTTCTTTTCTAGATTGTGGCCTTTTTCATAAATCCTCGACCTCTTCATAATAGAGAGATTCCTTTATTTTTACATGACAAGTCATGGCTTCCCACACATGTAGATGGGATTGTGTCCAGTGTGCTTCTGCATGTTCCTATAGTAGTGTTCCTTCCACATATCTCCAATATTCAGTGTAGACTGAAAATAAATTATGAATGCCTCAAATATTCTCATAAACAGTGTATGTTGTTTGCACATTTGTGGAAATGTTGATTGTATTTTATTAAATAGATCGGTGTGGGGGGGCCAAATCCTCTTGACACAACGTGCGTCATCCTTAAGTTAGCAAGAGAAAGCGACTTCTATCATCGAGCACACTGTGGATTTATTATCTATCACAGAGCTGTTAATTTTCTGTGGTAGCATGCCTCCTTTAATAAATCAAAAGAAAGCTTTGTTTTAGAAATTTTGCATTCTTTGAAGAAATTTAATGCATTCAAAATGCAAACAATGGCCATGTCATATAAGATAGCCTTGTATTTGTCGATTTTTTTAGCAAGCAATTGCGACGATTGTTCAAAAGCCATGTTATGGTTTTTAGTCTCTAGGCTTTAGGAATCAATGGCTTCATTTTGAGCGAGCTTATATTTGGTTCGAGGGGCAGCAGTGCCATCGTGGAACCAAAAACATGTATGTTATTGTGTCTCCTTTGTTATTTCCACTTACAAGGATTCATGTTATTTTACCTGATCTGGATTTCACTATCCTTGTTTTCTTTGTATATACACAACAAGAAAAAACATCTTTTAGAACCACAAGTTAGCGCCACTTATAGTTTATGGTGTTAAAGTGGTGTTATTAGCACCACTTACAATTTTGTGGTGTTGATGTGGTGGTTTTAGCACCACTTACAATTTGTGGTGTTAAAGTGATGGTATTAATACCACTTATATTTTGTGAGGTTAATACGGTCTAAATGTTTAATGGAAATTATGTATTTACTCATGTATGTTAAGAGAAATGCCATGTTGGCAAGTACCATAAAGTGGTGCTAATAATTATTTGTCACATGGACATGGACATGTAGGATTTATATAAAGTGGCGCTAATAGTTATTTGTCACATGGACATGGACATGTAGGATTTATTTATGAGCATTTTCACAATAAACATAACCATTTCAAAAATAATTATTTTGTAAGTTATAATTTGAATTAATTATTTATATTTTTTCCATTGAAATAAATGATCAAGGCTAATTTATGAGTTTTTACATTACAATTCCAACAATTTCAATTTCTTATTTTTACACTACTTAAACAAATGAGCTCACATGATTATTTAATTAAATTATTATTTTTAATACTATTTAAAAAATAAATATTAAGACTTTTAATATTGACAATCAATAAAACTAATCTTTTTTTTTAATTAATAATATTATAAAGTAGCCATAAAAAATATTACACTTGCCAAAGAGAGAGTATTATGTAAATATTATGTAATTGGTTACTTATTTAAAAACATCTTACTTTACAATTAATTTGTAAATTAAATTTATATATTAATATTTAACTTTAGAATTAGAACAATTATAATTTAAATATTAAATAAAATAGATTTATCTTATATATTGTTAGTTTAATATGTGATTTGACCTTGAAAAGGTTAATTTCATGTTATTGTGATCAGAGTTTACACGTTTTTAATTTTTTCTCTACTATGTGGCTTGTTCCACATCGCGAGGGAGTTGGCTCAAAGAAGAGGAAACCAAATAAAGTCGACGACCTTTCTCGTATTACTGGTTTGTCTCATCACTTCACCTCTAGCTGGGGCAGTAAAATAGACCGACTCAGATGTGAATGATAAAATGAATGACCATGAAACCCCCATGATGTTTGAGCCCAATTGTGGACCAATGGGACCTATGGGAAATGATAGCGATAGGGCATGCATTATGACTTGTAACAGGATTATCACGAGTGGAATGGGTTGGAATTTAAATAATCGATCGGAGGGACGAAGCATACTTACACAAGCTACCTGGTGGACAACATGAATGCATTATACATTAGATAGGGTACACATTAACAGATTAAGTCACCGTGAACACGTAAGCCCCTGATGTAAACTATCAATATGACATAATAGCAATGTCCACAATTTTAGTTAAATTTAAAGAAAATTATGAGTAAAAGTAAATGATAACCCTAATGGAATTAGATTAGAAAACAAATAATTTATCTAAAGAGACTGCAAGGCGGAAGGAATTGTCGGGGATTTACCAAGAAGGAACATAGGGGAGGTGGGAAAGCCTCCATGGTTTTTTCCTCGACAGGGATGTAGATTGGGTACATCTTGATATCTCTATATCAACCCAAGACCTAGACAAAAAGAACGATGGATTAGAATCCATGGCGATGCATGCCTAAAGTAGCCCTGATTCTGACAATGCAGGTCATATATTCAAAGATCAGGGAACGGATCTAGTATATTCAATATCACACGTTGATTGGGAAGTTTGTGGGAATGCAACCTTAAAAAAAATCCCTTGTCTGGTGGACCAATTCCTCTTGGAAACCCAAGGGGCACTATGATCTTCAGTTGGGCTCCAAGGATTTTTTCACCATCTCTTTTCTTAATGTGGAATATAGGAACATAGTTATGGATGGGGGAACATATTTCTTTTACTCCACAAGATTATTCCTAAGACCCTGGAAGGAAAAGTTCTATCTGGAGAAGGAAGACATGACAATAGCATAAATATGGATAAGAATGTACTCATTGTCAGGTGAATACTAGGACCTAAAATCCTAGAATAGCCTGGGAACTCTCAAGGAAAATTCATCAAAATATCATAATAGAACACAATCCAAAGATACATGGAATATGCGAGGATATGTGTCTACATAGATGTGACCAAAGATCTATCACGACTGATCAAAATTCCATGGGAAGATGAGGGCTGAGTGCAAAACCTGGATGATGAACAGATCCCATTTCGGTGTCGAAGGTGCCATGAATATGGTCACTTGTTTAGGGAATGTCCCATGAATATTCCAAAGAAAAAATTGGGGGAGGAAGAGGAAAACATGATCAAGAGTTCACCAGGGTATCCTCGAGGAAGCGAGGATGGGGGAAGCATGATAACTAGGAGGTTAACAAGAAGATGTCGGTATCTAATAAATTCAAGGTGTTGGATGACCTCTCGGAGGAAACCTTTGACAAGCAATTAGAAGGGAAGCAAGGGGATCATCCCCACCCGTAGACAATGGAGATAAATTCCCAGATGGGTGATGAGGCTACAAAAGAGAATCCTTAAGAGGTTTGGGATCGAGAAATAGGAGAGGATTAAGAGGATATGGATATAGGATATCTGGACTTGGAGTGGATCGAGCAAGCCTATGCAGATGTAGGAAAAGGATATGTCCTGTAGGAGCACATGATCTTGTTAAAAGAATCCATCCTAAAAGCTCGGGCCTCAAACCAACTAGGGATTAGAGCAAGCTCTCACAGGGAAATGAAACGAAAGTTTGAAGAGCCAAAAAATAATATGGGAAGGAAATTAAACATACCAAGATTAGCAGAAGGAGACTAACATTTGGTAGAGTCAAGACAGTACCCTACCATTAAGGATTATTTAGGTTTTTAAGTTTCCAAATGAAGATCATATCATGGAATATACAGGGCCGAAACATCCCATGAAAAACAATGATCTTGAGCAAGAAGATCAAGAGAAAAAATACAGTCATCGTCTTCTTACAAGATACTAAGTGCCCAACAACTCATAGCTAGGAATTGAGTAAGAAAATATGGAAGGGAAGTGAAGCGATAGGAATTGATGCAAGAGTCTATGTGGGAGGCTTGGGAATCTTATGGGACCCCACTAGGGTGATATTAGGAGGATTCCAAGGTAACCAGTGCTTCATATCAGCAGATTTTTAGGTAATAGGGTTCTGAGTTGAAGGAGTTGTGAAAAATGTATCCAGACCTCATAATGTTGGATAAAAAAGCGATTTCATCAATTCATTCCAAAAATTACAGGAAAGGATGGCCAGTAAACACTGGTTTTTAGTGGGTGACTTTAATCTCATAACCTCTCTCGAGGAGAAGAAAGGTGGTCGGTGTAGGCTGGAGGAAGAATGTGAGGCATTCAAAGACAACATTAAAGAATTAATACTTGTATATAAAACTCAGGGAGAGGGATGGTTTACATGGAAAAACAAGAGGACAAGGGACATACACATTGCTTCCCACCTAGACATATTCTTGGTGTCTAAATCCATATTGGACTTAGGAAGTGAACTCAATTTAGCTACTCTTCGAGAGGCATGATTAGATCATTAGCCAACCTCAAGGAATTATTACATATGAACAACCTGCATCCATGATCTTTTACGTTTAGCCAACATTCAGGGCATATTACATCCAAGTAACCTACGTACCATGCTAAGTATAATTTTACACTCAAACAACCGACATGAATTATTACATTCGAGTAACCTACGTACCATTGCATTCTCATTTTACACTCCAATAACTTGTGACGAGACTGATTACGTCCAAGGATAACTTATGAGATTTTCCAATACTGATTACATTCAAGTTCAACCTACAAGACTAATTACGTTTGAACATCCTGCTTCACCAGGATTTTTCCCGCTCGAACAACTTGTCTCATTTCCCATGTGATATATTAGGCATCAATTATTTCTAGCATATAAACACATTAGGAGTGATTACAATCAAGGACAACCCAATAGCTTCGCTAGGACTTATCCAAGGATAATCTACAGGATTGATTACATCTGAGAAATTTAGGATATTCTCTAATATGTTACGCTCACACAACTTGTCTCTCTAGCTATGGTAGAACACATCAATCCATGTTTCAAGGAATCTCAATTTGTATCACACCAAGTATTTCTATGAAGTAATTGAACTTCACTCTTGCTAGAGGATTGATAAACACATCGGATATATGCTCCTTTATTGCCACGTATTGGAGCTTCACTGCTCCTCTTTACACCATATCCCAAATACAGAGGAACCTAATCTCGATACACTTCGACTTGTCATGGAACACTATGTTTTCTGATAGCTACACACAACTATGATTATCATAGAACATACAAGCCACATTCAACTAGAGATCAAATAAGTCAGATAGTAGCTTCGCAGCCACACTTCCTTGTAACTAGTCGAGAAAACAGAAACCTACTCTACCTTGACTGTACTCAATGCCACACATGATCGATTCCTACTGAACTGGGAGATCATGCCAGATCCCAAACTAAAGCAGCAAGCTAAGGTGTTATTCCTGTTAGTGGTGCTACCTTCCCAGTCTAAATGAACATAATTTTCTAGGTTAATCTTCTGATTCACATCATATTTGAGCCCATAATCGACTGTACCTTTTAGGTACCTCAAAACATGCTTTGCATATATGAGTTGAACATGTCTCAAATGCATCAGAAACTTGCTCAGGGTGTTCATCACAAACCATATGTCTAATCTCATATTCATCAAATACATCAATGATCCAATCATATCACGATACATCATGGAATCAACTGACTCAAATGAAGCATCACTCAGAAGCTTCAAGTTAGATGCCATATGTGTAGTTATCACCTATTAGTACAACATTCTGAATCTCTTCTAAATCTCCACTGCATACTTTCCTTGACCAAGAAAAATCCCATCTGCACTCTACCACACCTCCATGCCTAAGAATCAATGCATCATACCAAGGTATTTCATCTCAAACTATGTAGAAAGTCTCCTCCTTGCATCTATAATGAGTTTCTCTTTATATGTCAGAAACAAGTCATTGACATATAGCAGGAGTATCACAGGTATTTAGACCTCCACCTTGAAGTAGAGGTCAGAATATTCTTTACTCCTGTTAAATCCCAAGCTCATCAAGAATCTATTTGTCCTGTTGTACCATGTCCTTAGTTCTTGTTTCAATCCATACAAGACCCCCTTAAATTTGCACACATGGGTCTTCTCATCATGTGTCTCAAATCCCAATGGTTGTTCCAAGTACACTTCCTCCTCGAATACACTATTCAAGAAAGTTGTCTTGACATCCATGTGGTCTATTTTCCATTTCATAACTGTAGCCAATGAGAATATGGTCCAAATCGAACTATACATTTCCACGGGATGAAATGTCTCTTTGTAGTCTATTCCTTCTTTCTGTGAGAAGCCTCATGCTATGAAACTTGCTTTGTATTTCTCGATGTTTCCATATGCAACTTGTTTGATCTTGTACATCCACTTTGAAGTAAGGATAGACTTATTCTTTTGTCTTGGAACTATCTCCCAGACATCATTCTTCATGATCGACTGATATTCCTTGATAATAGCATCCCTCCATTATTTATTTTTCGTAGCCTCTTCATAGGCGGAAGGTTCTCTGTCAATGATGTCACATAGTAGGGCCACATAACTATTTTAGTTATTTTCCCTCTTTATCTCTCTATGTATTCCTTCTAGAGCACCATACCTTTCAGCTTCTCGTATGAGCTCCCATGCCCATGTTCATTTCCTCTTGTGGGAGTCCTTCTCAAGGAATGTCTCTACCTGTTCTTGTGGTTCCCTCATGTCATGATCTTTAGGGTCTTATGGAATTGCTTCTCCAATTTACCTATCTCATACTTTCGTTTCTTCAAGTTCCTCGAATTTCTCGATAGGCATCCTCCTAGATCTTATGTATGTCGAGTCTTCATCAAAGGTCACATATCTACTTATGTCGATGTTCTTGAATCTTGGAAAGTATATTTTGTATTCCTTTGATGTATCATTGTATTGTATAGATATACCCTTTCTCCCATAAGAATCGATCTTGGTCCCTTTCTCCTTTGGGACATGTATGTACACTAAGAAACCAAATATTCTTAGATGTTTTACTTGTATTTTCTTTCCTGAGAAAGACTCTTCAGTGGTCCTGTTTTGATGTACTCAATGAGGAGTACAGTTCTGTACATACAAAATTGTTCTTTCTTCCTTCACCCAAAGGAGCATAGAAAGATCCTGGTCATGCCACATTCCCGTTGTTTCTTCCATGATGGTTTTGTTCTTTTGTTCCACAATCCCATTATGTTAAGGAATGTATGGAGTGCTCAACTCCCTCTTAATCCCAGAATATTTGCAGAGTTCCTTGAATTCTTTCGATTTGAATTCTCCACCATTGTCTAACCGTAGAATATTGATTGTCCTATCAGTCTCATTCTCAACCAAGGATTTATATTCCTTTAACTTACTATAAACTTCACTTTTCCCTTTCAAGAAATATATCCAAGTCTTATGTGAGAAATCATCTATAAAGAAAACATAGTACACATACCCACTTAATGAGCTAGAATACATGGGTCCACATACATCCGAATGAACTATCTCCAATATTCCTTTACCCTTAATGTCACTACTAGGAAATTTCTTCTTCACATTCTTTCTTTATGCACATCCTTGGCAAATCCCATCATGCTTTTCCTAGATCTCTGGTAATCCTAAGACTTCTTTGCTTTCTATTAGTAGTTCTCTATGGTGCACATGTGCAAGGCTTCTGTGACATAGTTCGTTTTTTTCAATTCACTCATGAACTAGTTCTTGTTTAGGATGTACCTATATCTTACACAAGCCTCTGTATTCTTCTCCAATCATTGTTGCATCCTCTATTTTCTTTCCTCTAGGCCACATCGTAACTTGGACATCGACAAAAGTAACCCTAATTTCCTTTGCATCTAGTGTAGAGATGGAGAGAAGATTCTTCTTCAATCCTATAACATATATCACATCCTTCATATCTAAGGATTTCCTAGATTCAAGCTTGTATGAATCTTTTATGAAGCTTGTAAGGGGTATTGGTAATCATCCCCATGTTTCACCTTAGGTGGTGACTCATCTTCATATATATTAATGAACGATTCCAATCATTGCTCTTCATGTGAGAGAGTTCCTGCAAGTGCTGTAGTTAGCACATACTCTTCATTTGAATCGTCCTTCTCTTGTTTGAATCTTTGGTTTGTTGGTTCATCATCTTCAGTAATATAAGCATGGTGTCCCTTTTTCCTGATGGGACAATCTCCTGCAAAATGTCCCTTTTCATCACAAGTGTAGCATCGAACATTTGAAGTATCTATTTTGGTCTTCTTTTGTTTCTTGTCTATCTTCTTGTTGTGATAAAAGGTTTCCTTCTTCTCCTTCCTCTTGAAGTTATTCCCAGTGCGAACTGTGAGAGATTGATTTTCAATTTCTCCCATCTTCTTTTCTCTTCTATGTGAATTGTGAGAGCTAGAAGATGGAATATGAGAAGATGAAAATTATCGGAAATTACAAGTAAAGGTAAGAGAGAATTTAATAGAAAGTCTAAGTACAGGGTATAGCTTGAATGAAAAAGGATTATTATTGTATAAATATAGACTATACATACCGAATGTACCTAATATTAAGCTGTTGATTTTAAACAAAATTCATAAAACTCCTTATTCAGGGAATCCAAGTTGTCAGAAAACTATAACCATGCTAAGAAAAGATTACTTATGGTCAAACATGAAAAAAGAACTGGCAGAATAAATTTCAAGGTGCATTGAATGTCAGCAAGTAAATACTAAACATCAGCATCCAGGAGGGCTACTTCAGCCATTGCCTATTCCTAGCTAGAAGTGGGAGATAATTAGCCTTGATTTTATCACAGGAATACCTAGAAATCAAAACTTAAATGACTCAATAATGATCGTTGTTGATAAATTGAGTAAAGAAACTCATTTTCTACCTATAAAAACTACTTAGAAAGTTGCAAATATTGTTGATATTTTCTTAAAACAATTTTTTCAGTTACATGGAATACCGAAGGTGATAAATTCAGAAATAGACCCTAAGTTACCAGGAAACTTTTGGAAGTCTTTGTTTAAAAGATTACATAGTACATTAAACTTCAATACATATTTACATCCTCAAATAGACGGACATAATGAAAGAGTAAATCAAGTATTGGAGGATCTGCAAAGAATGTATGGAAAAGAATAGCCAGGTAAATGGGAAGATTACTTACACCTGGTAGAATTTTCTTACAATAATCACTATCAAGCCTCAGCAAGGTATAGTCCTTCTGAAATTTTGTATGGCAAGAAGTGCAATACCCCCATATCATGGAGTAATCTAGTTGGTAGGCTAGTATTAGGGTCTGAATTATTAAAAGAGATGGAGTTAATTGTAAAACAGGTACAAGGTAATTTGAAAGTTGTGCAAGATCGACAAAAAAGTCAAGAAGATCTTAAATTAACTCCAAAGGTGAGACAAAAAAATAGTTCTCTGAGGTTAGGTAGTTGTACTAAGTTAGCACCCCAATATTGCAGACCTTTTGAAATATTCTCGAGGATAGGACAAGTTGCTAGCATATCAGTTAGCTTTACCACCAAACTTAAGAGTTCACAATGTTTTTCATATTTATGTATTAAAAAAATATGTACATGATGCTACTCATGATATTAACTGGAATTATGTGCAAATGGAAACCGAAGGAGATTTTCTAGTGGAACCAGACTGTATCCTCGAAAGGAGGGAGATCTCGCTTCAAAATTGCACCATTGGTCAGGTGAAGGTGCAATGGAAGCACCTTAGTCTAGAAGAAGCCACCTCGGAATTGGAAAGTCATATGCGGGATGCATATCCAATTCTATTCCAGGGAAATTCCGAGGACGAGGAATACATAACATCGAGGATGATGTTATAAATTAAGGGGCTGTGTATGTCATATGCCCTAATTTGAAAAACAATTTTATGTTATTGAGGAACATTATGTTATATTTTATGTTAAAGTTTGCAATTAATGACCAAGTGGGGTCAAGGATAATTTAATGTATTGTAGAATATTTTATTAGTAAATCAATAAAAGATGAGACAACAAGAAGCTGTTAAATGAGTGTTTATTAGTGACTCGGTGGAGGAGACTAGGTTGAGAGAATATCAACAAGTGGAAGCATCCTCAAACTACTTCTCACTATTGTAGGTGGAAACTTCCCTATATTTGTGGTCAAGATTCCCTAAGAAAGTGGAAGAGGAGCAGATGGCTCATTAAGTAAAAATTGACCCAAAAGACCTAGGCATGCTAAAAAAAATTCCCATTGAAGATAGCTAAGGCTACTCATTATGGATTTTTTATCATTCTAAGTGAATGAGGTGCACATGTGAATTCGATGGAGGGGACTAGATGAAGTGAGTTTGATGGGATAAGTACTAAAGACTAAATTTGTGCAGCTATTCTAAGCCGAAGTTCTTACTGCTTTAAGCAGGACTGAGTTACTACTGAACACTCAGTAGAGTTATAGAGGATCTCAAGACTAGATCTCTCACTAGTACTTTACCATGTGGACTAAGAGACAGACTCGAGGGTCCTAAGAAATTGCGGACTAGATTTTCACTAGGAGTTGGTTGGGAGCAACAACATCCTTAAGCTGTTGTCACCTCATTTATTTGATAGGTTCTACTTGTTTAGGTTCATTTATTATTTTATTTTACTGTTAAGAAAATTTTAAGAGTTCTCATGAGTAGTATACTATTATTTTATCGCTGTTAAAGATAAAGAAAGAATAATTTTTTTAATTGTGAAAGTTAGTAACTAGTTATACTGAGGGTGTTTTTACCTTAAAAGTCACACAATAGTGAAGTTGTGGAAGCCACCAAGTCTTGTTCAATGGCGCATTGGAGAAGTTAAATCCTTGCGACTGGGTTTGTGCAAAATGCAGTAAAAAAACCCCAAGCCACGATATGGTAAGGTTAAAACAACGAGGAGGAAACAAGCAACTATTTTATTTAGAATTTTCTTCTCACATTGTATATTAAGAAAACCCCCATAGTCTTTCAAGATGACGATGAAACCGGTTCCATTGTTCAACACCTCTTGATAGTAAACAATACCTCTCAACAACATAAATGTAACTACTCCACAAAAGCACCCGAGGTTATCAAGGACTATGTGTGTATCTCTGTGGAGGTTTAAACAATGACCATGGAAGCCACGAGCTCCCAGATCGGCCACTCCTCAACCAAAAGAACCCAATACAACAAAATGTTAGGGTTCAGACAAGTTTTAACAAAGTCAACAAAGCTAAATCCTCAATAATCAACCACGTGTCCACTAATTATTTTCACAATCGTGGGTTTGAACTATAGTCGAAATTACTGATTTCCATTCTACACAAATCATTGGCAAGGTAAAGTCAAAACCTTATCATTTGTTTGATTATTAACAATAATGTTGTTTCCCTTGTTATTTCGATCTCCTAGTTTAAACCATAGGATAAACAAAATAGTTTTAACTTGCTATTTCTACTAGACAAGTTGGAATAATGATATTCTAACTATTTTCTTCATAGAATATAAACAAATGAGTACACTTATAATAGTAAGACATCTTTGAAAGGGGTAATTTAATCCCCCTAGAAGTACTTAAGATAAATCCTTAAGCTAGAAAATAATTCTTTTACTTTAGAATTTATTTTTATGTATAGTATAACTATAGTATAAGCAATTACAAGATTCCCTCTAACACCTACTATGATATTAATTATTGTAAAGAAGATCTCATAGAAAGAAAAGTTTTATAAACGAGAAAACCAAGTAATAGTTCAAAAACATGGAGTATTTTAAGGTTTGCAAAAGAATTCTTTTAGATACGAATAGAACCATGTTTCAATTGCTATACGATAGATATGTAATTATAGGTATGTGCATATGAGACACATATTTTCTTTTATAAAAATGTCCAATCATAAATTCTTATGAACAGAAGTAGAAGTGTTCTTAAACATTTCATTTTGAAACATTTAAGCAAATAGTTGAAAACTGCATGAAGAATTAATTGGATTCCATTTTGGTGGTAAACTAAACATGCATATAACCCATCCTTCCATAGTTTTGTTTTACCATATTTATGCAGTTTGATAATTAAGCATTATCAATGTTACCTCTTACAGGGTCAAGCTGCAAACAAACATTTTATTTACTAGCAGGTTATCCTATGCTAGTGGAGTATCATTTTTTCTCTGGAATTTTTACGGGAACAAACATCTTATTTATTAGAACCTGTAAAAGAACCATCATTCCACTATGTTAGCTGTCACCGAAGAAAGCCCTGATCACATCTAAGATTCTTCCTACTTGAAAAAAGAAGGCAATAACACACTTACCATCGGATTAAGATGCAATACTCTTTTCTCACCTTTTGAAAAACATAAACTACTATGTTTAACATTTCTAACATAGTACTTTAAGATAATCTAATAATTTATACAGAATCAAAGAAAAGAAATACTCTTTGTTATTTTTAACTAATTGAGTATCTGCTAACATTTAATGGTTCATTGGCATTGTCAACCTTGACATTTTAGGTTACCTGAAAATTTTTAAATTTTTACGAATTTTTTGGTTATTACATGTGGTATGAGAGATAGGTTCATACACTAGGCCTGAACATGGCTCAACATGATTAAATAGAACAATAGATCTAAAACATGTATACTGATATTTTTTTTATTTTTCTTTTGAATGATACTTCCAGAAAGTTTTTTTGAGTTAACTGCAGGTATGGAAAGATTGGAAGAATATGCGGATGAGGAATCTCCATTTACTAAACAAATTAATTATAAAAAAAAAACAATACAAGAACAAATAACAAATAATTTTTTTGAACTACTACAAATAGTTAAGGAACTAAGAACAAAGATGGAAACGGTTAGAAAAGAAAATGAGAGAATTCTAAGAGATTAGGAGGAGCTAAATCAGATTTTGATGGAAATATTTCAAAATGAGGAAAAATACAACCGAACAAAGTTTGAAGATATGCCTTACCAACGTAAAGATAAAAAGACTAAACAGTTTAAAATCGAAAGTATCTCATCTTCTGAGGTTTATGTCCATTCACATAAAAAGAATTATCAATATACTAGTGATAGTAGTGAAGATAATCATCATACCAAAAAGAGAAAGTTTAAAACTTACAAAGAATCTATGGAGAATTCAAGAAAATCAAGCCACCAACGTTTAATGGTGAAACTGAGAAGGGAGAAGAAGTAGAATCCTGGATGTCTAGGATGAAGAAATACTTTCAAATTTATAACTACTCTAATCAACTGAAAGCCAGGATGGCTATTTATAATCTCATGGGGAAAGCAGATATTTGGTGGAAAGACCCAAGAAGAGTGAAAGGCATTAGAGAGAAAAACAATAATTGGAGTACATTTAAGAAATATTTCAAGAAGAATTTTTTGTCTGAACAGTACTATGAGGAGAGGGCTAAGGAATTTTACGAACTAAAAATGGGAACAATGGATATGAAAGAATTAAATAGTAAATTTCCAAGTCTTCTTAGGTATGTACCATATACTGTGGATGAGAAGCCTAAGGTACAACGGTTTATTAGTTGTTTACCCTATCGTATAAAAGATAGAATTGAGTATGACAATCCAAAAACTTTAGAAGAAGCAATGAGAAAGGATAATTTCTGTTACGAATAGAATCACAAAAAGGAAAGTATGACGAACTGGAAGGACAAAAGAAATAATAATTTTGAACAGAAGAAGAAAGGTTTTATACCTAACCGAAATTTTAAGAATAATAACACACAAAATTTTCCTAGTAAAAATTTCCAAGGGAACAAAATTAATTCACAAACCAATCCAAATGGTCAAATAAATAAATAATCTGTTAATAACCATAGTAATTATACCAAGAATTTTGAATGAAAGGAACCAATAAAATGCTAGGAATGTAATGGTTCTCATTATGCATCAGTTTGTCCCAACTGAAAGAAGATTATTAGCAACATGCACATGATATAGGAGGAGATGACTATCGATGATCTAGCAAGGACAATTCCTAGGATCAATGCAGCACTGGAGAACATGCAAGTGAATTATCAAACTTCCATGGCGGAAGTGGAAGGTAGGCTAAATCAAATACCTATATCTATTTTAATCGATCCAGGGGCTAGTTTAAGCTATATTTCTCCTGAGTTAGTAGAAAAGTGTAAGTTATCAGCAGAAAAGTTTGCAAGGTCTTGGTTAGTCCACCTAGCTACTGGTGTGAAAAGAAAGGTGATCAACTTTGTTAACAATTGTACAGTAAAAATGGATCAGTTTGAAACCTCTATTAAGGTTACTGTTTTACCTTTTGGTTCATATGATATGTTAATTGGTATGGATTGGGTAGAACAACATAGGGTAGTCCTGAACTATTTTGATAAAACATTTACTTGCATAAATAACGATGGAGAAACAATAAATGTAAAAGGAATCCCTAGGAAAACAACCATAAGACAGATTTGTGCTTTGCATCTTAAGAGACTTGTTTGGAAGGGTTGTAAATCCTTTGTTGTAACAGTAATTAATGAAGAAAATACTAATAACAAAGATAAATTAAAACTGGAAGATATTTTGATCCTAAGGGAATATTCAGATGTATTTCCGAAAGAAATTATGGGACTACCTTCGAAACAAGAGTTAGACTTTACTATTGAGTTGGTACCTGGTGCAATGCCCAGCTCAAAATCCCCTTACTGGATGAATATACTAGAATTAAATGAAATAAATTCGCAGTTAAAAGAACTCATTGATAAGAATTACATTAGACCAAGTGTGTTTCCCTAGGGAGCACCTGTTATTTTTGTTAAGAAGAAGGATGGAACTCTGCGACTATGTATAGATTATCGTCAACTAAATAAAATGACTATCAAGAACATATATCTGTTACCCCACATAGATGATCTATTTGACCAAATACGTGGAGCAATGGTATTCTCAAAGATTGATTTACGATCTGGTTACCACCAGGTCTGAATCAAAGATGAAAACATCTTTAAAACAACTTTTAGGACCCGGTATGGTCATTACGAGTTTGTCATTATGCCATTTGGGATTACGAATGCCCCACCTATTTTTATGTGTCTGATGAATAATGTAATGCATAAATATCTTGATAAGTTTGTGGTTGTATTCATTGAAGACATCTTAATTTACTCAAAGTCTAAAAAAGAACATAAATAAGACTTAAAAATTGTTTTACAAGAGTTACAAGAACATCAACTCTACACAAAATTTACTAAATGTGACTTATTTAAGGATAAAATTCAATATTTGGGTCATGTGGTGACTAAAGAAGGAATTTATGTTGACCTCGAAAAGATAAAGGAAATCGAGGAATGGCCAGTCCCAAAAGATGTAACTGACGTCTGATCATTCATGGGGATTACTGGCTATTACTGAAGATTTATCGAAGGGTTTTCAAGAATTGCAAATCCCATAACTTCTTTAGAAAATAAAGGGAAGAAATTCGAGTGGAGTCAAAAGTGTGAAGACAGTTTTAAAAAGTTAAAAACATTGTTAACTACCACACCAATCTTAAGAATTGATGACCCTAATAAATATTTTATAGTATGTACGGATGCATGCAATGACGGTTTAGGTGGACTTTTAACTCAGGAAGGACACGTCATTGCTTATGAGTCTAGGAAGCTGGAGATTCATGAGAAAAATTATGCAACCTATGAATTAGAGTTAGCTGTTGTCATACATGCCTTAAAAATGTGTCGTCATCGTTTAATCGAAAGGAAGTTTATATTAATGAAAGATAATAAAGGGTTAAAATATTTGTCGAATCAACATAACTTAAATGCTAGGAAAGCTAGATGGCTAGCATTCCTTAGCGAATATAATTTTGAAATCTAACATATTAAAGGAAAATAAAAAAAGGTTGCTGATGCATTAAGCAGAAATGAAAAATTGAATTTTACAATAGCAATAAACACCTATAAAATAGATTTAGGAGAAAAATTAGAAGATGGAATAGGACAAGATGAAAATTATCGGAAATTATGAGCAAAGGTAAGAGAGAATTTAATATAAAGTCTAAGTACAGGGTATAGCTTGAACGAAAAAGGATTATTATTGTATAAAGATAGACTATATGTACCTAATGTAACTAAGATTAAGTTGTTGATTTTAAATGAAATTCATAAAAATCCTTATTTAGAGCATCCAGGTTATCAAAAAACTATAACCATGCTAAGAAAATATTATTTCTGGCCAAACATGAAAAATGAGTTGGCAGAATAAATTGCAAGGTGCTTTGAATGTCAGGAAGTAAACACTAAACATCAACATCTAGCTGGGCTACTTCACCCATTTCCTATTCCTAGCTAGAAGTGGGAGATAATGATCCTTGATTTTATCACAGGACTATCTAGAAATCAAAACTTAAATGACTCAATAATGGTAGTTGTTGATAAATTGAGTAAAGCAACTCATTTTATACCTATAAAAACTACTTATAAAGCTGCAAATATTGTTGATGTTTTCTTAAAACAAATTTTTTGGTTACATGGAATACCCAAATTGATAATTTCAGACAGAGACCCTAAGTTTATGGGAAACTTTTGGAAGTATTTGTTTAAAGGATTAAATACTACATTAAACTTCAATACCTCTTTCCATCCTCAAACAAACAGACAGACTGAAAGAGTAAATCAGGTATTGGACGATCTACTCAGAATGTATGTAAAAGAACAACTAGGTAAATGGGAAGATTATTTACATCTAGTAGAATTTGCTTACAATAATCACGATCAAGCCTCACCAAGGTATAGTCCTTTTGAAATTTTGTATGGAAGGAAGTGCAATACCCCCATCTCATGTAGTAATCCAGTTGACAAGCTAGTATTAGGGCATGAATTATTAAAGGAGATGGAGTTAATTGTAAAATAGGTACAAGGTAATTTGAAAGTTGTGCAAGATCGATAGAAAATTCAAGCAAATCTTAAACGAACTCCAAAGGAGTTCCAGGTAGGCGAACATGTCTTTATTAAGGTGAGACCAAAAAAGAGTTCTATGAGGTTATCTAGTTGTGCTAAGTTAGCACCCCAATATTGTGGAAATTTTGAAATACTGTCCAAGATAGAAAAGGTAGCATATTAGTTAGCTTTACCACCTAACCTAAGAGTTCACAATGTTTTTCATATTTTTGTATTAAAAAAAATATGTACATGATGCTACTCATGTTATTAACTGGAATGATGTGTAGGTGGAACCCGAAGGATATTTCTGTTGGAACCAGATTATATCCTCGAAAGGAGTGAGATCTTGCTTCAGAATCGAACCATTGGTCAAGTGAAGGTGCTATTAGAAAACATGATCATAGAGCAATAACAAATATACAATTAAATCAATAAACAAGATGCAAAACACATTAAAACATTACAAAGAGACATAGATATAATTTGGTTCACCCAAACAATGGGATACATCCACAAAGAAATTTCCAGTCCTTTTATTACATTCCAGAAAGATGAAGAGATACACCCTGCAGCAAAACCACTACACTTCCTCTTCACACTCTCACAATCTCTCTTCCAATGCAATACAATACGATACTCAGTATTTTTACAATGCTTTCTTTTATAGGGGAAATACAATGTGAAAATTATAGGGTTAACCCAATACCATGGGTCCGCAAAAGTGTTGGCCAACACACATCCCAAAAAATGTTTCTCGGGGACTCCGCCCTCAAACCCGCGTATCTCTAAGAATTTCCCCTGAACCCCCGTGTCTTGGGGGCATTGCCCACGAACCTCGCTTTTTGGGGCACTACCCTAAACCAAAAGGTAGGGGGAATGAGTGTATAGTACACCTGGGTTACAAAAATGACTAAATAATATCTCTAGATCTGGAAGATTAGGCTCCACAACCAACAATCTCCCACTTGGAGATTGATCACAGCAACTCCACCACTACTGCAATTTTTGGACTATGCTCTAGACCTTGGACTTGGAAAATTTCTTATTTTCACCTTCATGCTTGAAGGCCAATATAAACCGAACAAAAACGTAGTTTCTCTTTGGTTACTCCCTTTGTCAACATGTCTGCAAGATTCTGGCTAGTATGTATCTTTTCGAGTTTTAACAGTTCTTCATCTAGAAAATATCTTATGAAGTGGCACTTGAGTTGTATATGTTTAGTCCTCGAATGAAAGGTTGTGTTCTTTGTAAGATGAATGGCACTATGTATATCGCTATACAACCTACTATTCTCCTGCTTCTTACCCAATTCTTCAATGAACCTCTGCAACCAAATCATCTCCTTACTAGCCTCTGTAGCAGCAACATACTCTGCTTTCATTTTTTTAAGTGCAACAACCTGTTGTAGCTTTGAAATCCAACTTACTGCTATTCCACCCATAGTAAACATAGACCCTGTGGTGCTCCTGCTACTGTCTTTATCACCAGCCATATCTGCATCAACATATCCCTGTAGAACAGTGTCTAAACCTCCAAAACATAATGAATGTGAAGTAGTACCTCTCAAATACCTAAGAATCCACTATACTTATTTCCAATGCTCTTTACCTAGATTATTGATATACCTACTCACAACTCCCACTGCATGTGCAATATCTTGTCTTATGCACACCATGGCATACATAAAGCTTCCAACCACTGATGAATAGGGAATCTGGGACATGTAATCTATCTCTTCCTGTGTCTCTAGACACATATCCTTCCTTAGTTTGACATGGCTAGCCAAAGGTGTACTGACTGGTTTTTCATTTTGCATTCTAAACCTCTACAACACCTTTTCTATGACTCACCTTAAGACAACATCAATTTGCGATTTTTCCTATCTCTTGTTATTCTCATACCAAGGATTTGCTTTGCAGCACCCAAATCCTTCATCCCAAATGATTTATCTAGTTTTCTTTTGAGCACATTTATATCCTGCATGTTAGAGCCAACAACAATCATATCATCCACATACAATAACAAGATAATATATCTTCTATTATATAGCCTCTTGAAATAAACACAGTGGTTAGAATGACATCTATCATAACCTTGTTATGTCATAAACTTATCAAATTTTAAATACCACTGCCTTGGATCTTGCTTCACGCGATACAAGCTCTTCTTCAACCTACAAACCAAATTCTCCTTCCCTTTGACCTCATACCCTTGTGGCTGCTGCATATAAATTTCCTCCTCCAAATCCCCATGGAGAAAGGATGTTTTTACATCTAACTATTCAAGATGCAAATATTCTACCATCAATAGACTTAAAATAGTTGTAATTGAAGTCATTTTAGCAAAAGGAGAAAATATTTTATCAAAGTCTATACCTTTCTTTTGTGCAAACCCCTTTACAATAAGTCTAGCCTTGTACCGCTTCTTGCCTCCATATTCTTCCTTCAACCTGTAAACCCATTTATTATGCAATACCCTTTTTTCTATAGGTAACTTAACCAAATCCCAAGTCTGGCTTCTTACCAATGATTCCATCTCCTCATCCATGCCTTGCTCCCACTTCTTACTAGTTTCTACCTGCATTGCTTCTTCATAATATTCTGGTTCACCAGAATCAGTCCTCAATAAATAATACAGTGAATAAGATAATCATTCAGGGGGTCTACTTAACTTGGTAGATTTTCTTACATTTGCAGGAGTTTCAGGTACCTCCTGCTGCACTTGATTTTTCGATGCCTTTGGAACTTCATTTTTTTTCATTTCATCAAGAACTGTGTACTCTGTGTTTTCCTTTTCTTCATTCATTCCCTGCAACTGATCTTTGTACATGACCTTTTCATTGAATACTACGTCTCTACTTCTAATGATTTTGCGATTTTCAAGATCCCATAAGTGATAACCAAAATCATCAACCCCATATCCAATAAAGGTACATTTCTTGGATTTAGCCTCAATCTTTGTTCTATCATCTTTATCAATATCGACAAATGCTTCACAATCAAAAGTTCTCATAAATGAGTATTTTACCTGTTTACCTGTACATGCCTCCTCTAGAATGCCACCATCCAAACCGCTTGAAGGCCCTCTGTTTATTAAATAAATAGCAGTGTTTACAGCATCAACCCAAAACTGTAAGGGCAACCCTGCATGCAATCTCATACACCTTGCATGCTCCATGATCATTCTATTCATCCTTTCTAACTCACCATTTTCTTGTGGTGTTCCAAGGATTGTTTTCTCTCTGTAAATCCCATTGTGTGAACAGTAACTATCAAACTCCTTGCTGTAGTACTCACCTCCATTAGCAGATCTGAGACATTTCAACCTTTTTCCTGTCTCATTCTCAGCCAAATCTTTCCACTTCTTAAAAGTATCAAAAACATCATATTTTTATCTAATGCAATAAACCCAAGTTTTTCTAGTTGCATCATCATTAAAAGTAACATAATAACAAGAGCCATCAAGAGATTGTACCTGAGATGGTCTCCATACATCTATATGGACAAGCTCTAACTTTTAACTCTTCTTTTGTTTCGCAACTCTGAGAAATCTAACTCTCTTATGTTTTCCATAAACATAGTTCTCAAATAATTCCAAACTTACCTGCTTTAGATTTGGAAGCAGTTTCCTTGAGTGGAGAATCTACATCCCCTTCTCACTCATGTGGCCAAGCCTATGATGCCACAACACTGCACCTATTTCTATCGAAGCTACAGAGATAGAATAATCATTATTATGAGGACATAAATATAACATACCTACCCTATCTCCCTTTTCTATTACTAGTGATCCTTTAGTGATCTTCCACCACGTTTCTCCAAACGTAGACAAATAGTCGCTATCTCCCAACTACATTGTTGAGATTGGATTTCTTTTCATAAAAGGAATGCACCTTACATACTTTAGTAGCCAGTCATTACCATTATTTAACTTAATCCATACCTTACCCTTTCGAACAATTTTACATGGTTCATTGTCCCCCAATAGCACATTCCCAAAATCACCTTGAACATAATCATGAAATAATTTCCTATGGGGTGTAGCATGACATGAAGCCCCTGAATCTACTACCTAGTAATCCCTAGTATTATCTAATGCAGGAATCAAAGCATCTTGTAACACATCACCTACTACATTAGCTTCGTCGGTAGTCTCTTGTTGCCTCTCACCTTTCTTCTTTGGTGCTCTACAGTCTTTCTTCAGATGTCCTTTCTTACCACAATTCCAACACTCTATTTTTCTGAATCTAGACTTGGATCTACCCTTTTTAGACTTGTCGTGATTTTCTAGGATCCTTCCTCTCTCATGTTGTCTCCCTTTGATCTCCATGGTCAATGCATTACCAAATGTCTCACTTATCCTTTTTCTTTGCATTTCCTCGCTACGAATAACACCAACAACATCATCAAACTTAAGAGTATTTCAACTAGGGATAGAGTTACTTATAGCCATGAACAAGCTATTCCATCTTTCTAGCAATGAGCAAAATATTATAAGAGTCCTAACCTCATCATCAAAGTTCACTTTTATAGAACTTAACTGACTGGTAAGTGTATTAAACTCATTTAAATGGTCAGCAACAGATCCACCTTCTGACATCTTCATATTAAATAAATACTTCATTAAAAATACCTTGTCAGAAGCCAAGGGTTTTTCATAGAGCTTACTCAATGCACTCATCACACCCTCTGTTGTTTTTTCTTTCGAAATATTGAAGGTCGCCGACGAAGATAGGCACAGCCATATTGTTCCCAGTTCCTTTCTGTCAAGAACCTCCCATTCTTCATCCTTCATAGCCGTCGGTTGTTTTGCTTTTCTGCCCAGTGGCAGGTACGGATCCTTTTGGTACATATAGTCCTCCATTTGCATCTTCCATAACTGATTGTTTTGGCCATTAAATTTCTCGACCCTAAACGTTCCTTCTTCCCCCATTGCTCCCACTGAAACCATGAACCCTTCTTTCCTACAAGTTTACCAACCAAATAGTCCTTTTGGCTCTGATACCAATTGTTAGAAAACATGACCGCAGGGCAATAACAGATATATAGTTAAATCAATAAACAAGACGCAAAACACATTAAAACATTACAGAGAGACACAAATATAATGTGGTTCACCCAAACATTGTGCTACGTCCACAAAGAAATTGCCAATCATTTTATTACAGTCCAAAAAGATGAAGATATACACCTTGCAGCAAAACCGTTGCACTTCCTTGTCACGCTCTCACAGTCTTTCTTCCAATACAATAAAATACCATACTCAGTCGTTTTACAATGCTTTCTTTTATAGGAGAAATAAAATGGGAAAATTCTAGGGTTAACCCAATACCATGGGTCCGCAAAACTGTTTGCCAACACACATCCCAAAAAAAAATTCTCAGGGGCTTTGCCCCTGAACCCCAAGGCAAGGAGAATGAGTGTACAGTACACCTGGGTTACAAACACAACTAAATAATATCTATAGATCTAAAAGATTAGGCTCCACGACCAACAATTGCAATGGAAGCACCTTAGTCTAGAAGAAGCCACCTTGGAATTGGAAAGTCATATGCGGGATGCATATCCAATTCTATTCTAGGGAAATTATAAGGATGAGGAATAAATAACATCGAGGACCATGTTATAAATTAAGGGTGTGTGTATGTCACATGCCCCAATTTGCAAAACAATTTTATGTTATATTTTATGTTAAAGTTTGTAATTAATGACCAAGTGGGGTCAAGGATAATTTAATGTATTGTACAATATTTTATTAATAAATCAATAAAAGATGAGACAATAGCTTAGGGAGGTTGTTAAATGAGTGTTCACTGGTCACTTGGTGGAGGATACTGGGTTGAGAGCATATTGACAAGTGGCACCATCCTCAAACTACTTCTAGCTATTGCAGGTGGCAACCTCTTTATATTTGTGGTCAGGACTCCCCAAGAAGGTGGAACAGAAGAAGGTGGCTCATTAAGTAAAAAATGACCCAAAATCCCTAGGCATGCTAATAAAAATTCCCATTCAAGATAGTTAAGGCTGCTCATTCTAGATTTGTGATCATTCTGAGTGAATGAGGTGCACATGTGAATTCTATGGAGAGGAATATCTTAAGTAAGTTTGAGGGGATAAGTGCTAAAGACTGAACTTGTGCAACTATTATAAGTTGAAGTTCTTACTACTATAAGTAGGACTCAGTTACTACTGAACACTCAGTGGAGTTGCAGAGGATCTCAAGACTACATCTCTCACCAGTACTATACTAGGAGGACCAAAATATAGGCTCGAGGGTCCTGAGAAATTGCAGAATAGCTTTTCTCCAAGAGTTGGTTGGGAGGAACAACCTCCTTAAGCTGTTGTCACCTCATGTGTTTGACATGTTCTACTTGTTTAGGTTCAATTATTATTTTATTTTACTGTTCATAAAATTTTAAGAGTTCTCATGATTAGTATATTGTTATTTTATCGTTGTTAAAGATAAAGAAAGAATAATTGTTTTTACTGTGAAAGTTAGTAACTAGTTAGATTAGGGTGGTTTTACCTTAAAAACCACATAGTAGTGAAGTTGTGGAAGCCACCAATTTTGGTTCGATGGCGCATTGGATAAGGTAAGGCCCTGCAATTGGGTTTGTGCAAAATGCAATAAAAAATCCCCAAGCCACGATATGGTAAGGTTAAAACCACAAGGAGGAAATGAGCAACTCTTTTCTTCAGAATTTTATTCTCAAATTGCACAGTAAGTAAACCCCCACATTCATTCAAGATGACGACAAAACCAGTTCCATTGTTCAACAACTCTTGACAGTCAATAATACCTCTGGACAATAGTAATGTAACTACTCTGCACAAGCTCACAAGGGTATGAAGGAATGTGTGCGTATCTCTGTGGAGGTTTAAACAATGACCATGGTGGCCATGAGCTCCCAACTCGGCCACTCCTCAACCAAAATAACCCAATACAATGCAATGTTATGGTATGGACAAGTTTTAACAAAGCCAACAAACCTAACTTCTCAATCATCGACCACGTGTTCCCTAATTATTTTCACAATCGTGGGTTTGAACTATAGTCAAAATTACTGATTTCCATTCTGCACAAATCATTGGCGAGGTAAAGTCAAAACCTTATCATTCAATTTGTATATTAACAATAATGTTGTTTTCCTTGTTATTTTGATTTACTAGTTTAAACCATAGAATAAACAAATTAATTTTAACTTGCTATTTCTACTAGACAAGTTGGAATAATTATATTCTAACTATGTCCTTCATAGAATATAAACAAATGACTACACTTATAATAGTAAGACATCTTTGAAAGGGGTAATTTAATCCCCCTAGAAGTACTTAACATAAATCCTGGAGATAGAAAGTAATTCTTTTACTTTAGAATTTATTTTTATGTATAGTATAACTACAGTATAAGCAATTACAAGATTCCCTCTAACACCTACTATGATATTAATTATTGAAAAGAATATCCCATAGAAAGCAAAGTTTTATAAATGAGAAAACCAAGTAATAGTTCAACAACATGGAGTATTTTAAGGTTTACAAAAAGAATTCTTTTAGATACGAATAGAACCATGTTTCAATTGGTATACGACAGATATGTAATTATAGGTATGTGCATGCGGAACACATCTTTTCTTTTTTTTAAATGTTGAATCATAAATTGTTATGAACATAAGTAGAAGTGTTCTTAAACATTTCATTTTGAAACATTTAAGCAAATAGTTGAAAACTGCATGAAGAATTAATTGGATTCCATCTTGGTGGTAAACTGAACATACATATAAGCCATCCTTCCAAAGTTTTGTTTTACCATATTTATGTATTTTGATAACTTAGCATTATCAACGTTACCTCTTATAGGGTCAAGCTGCAAACAAACATTTTATTTACTAGCAGGTTATCCTATGCTAGTGGAGTATCATTCTTGATCTGAAATTTTTACTAGAACAAACTTCTTAGCTATTAGAAACTGTAAAAGAACCATCATTCCACTACGTTAGCTGTAAGCTAAGTAAGGCCCGATCTCATCTAATATTCTTCGTACTTGACAAAATAAGACAATAACACACTTAGCATTGGATTTAGATGAAGTATTCTTTTCTCATCTTCTGAAAAACATAAACTGCTATGTTTAACATTTATAATATAGTAGTTTAAGATAATCTAATGATTTATACAGAATCAAAGAAAAGAAATACTCTTTGTTATTTTTAACAAATTGAGTATCCACTAACAGTTAATGGTTCATTGGCATTGACAACCTTGACATTTTATGTTACATGAAAAATTTTAAATTTTTATGAATTTTTGGTTTATTACATTAGAGTTCTGTATCTTCACATTCTTCAACTGGTTCCTGAAAGTCATCTTCCAATTGATGGTCTTTCCTTTGAACATGTTTGTCAAAGAATCATATATTTCCTCTGATGTTTTGAATGAAGACATGTGAGGGATGAGCTGATCCTTAATAGAATATGCAATGATTCTATTAGCCTTATCCATGCTTCTCTTATGAGCATTCTTAGCCCTATCTCCCTCTGGTTCTAGAACTTCTCTAGTGATTAGCTGATTCAAGTCATTTTCTTGAAGGATTATAGAGATTTGGTACTTCCATGCTCACAAGTTATCACCCTATCCAATATTGTCCTCAAGCTGAGTATGGTGAGTCAAATTTTCAAATGAGAACCTTAAATGGAAATAGCAAAGATTTAGATCTTATAGATTTTAGGTGTCCGTCATCGTTGTGGAGCTCGTTGACCTAGGGTTTGTGAGAGAAACCCTAATTTTCCAAACTTGGAGTTTGGGAATTCTATTCAGACATAAATATGTTCCTTCATGAGGTGAGTTGCTCAGCAAGGCCACCTTCTGAAAGTTGGGGTGGCAATCCTCTAAAACTTGATGCCTTAGTTCCTCCTAGCACTTCTGACAAGGTAAAAAATGAAAATTATTCAAATATGAAATTGCTTGCACGAAAAGATGCACCCTACTAAGGCGAGTTACCCTCTCCTTTTTTTCTTGATAATCTATGGAGAGAACAAGTGAACTAGGAAGGCCTATTTTTTGTTACTGTATAGTTTCTTCTTTAAGAGAGGCTTTGATACCAAGTTAGTTTTTTTTTAGATATGAGTTTATATAGGATATTTATCTAAAAGAATAACAAGTACAACAAGATGCATAAGATATAAAAGATACATGAGAGACAAATATTTTCACTAGGGAAGACATAAAGGAGAAACCCCCACAAAGTTCCTTAGAATGGTAAGATGATAAAAACAGTAATAAGAAGTATTCAACAACTATCTATCTCCGCTCTTGTCTCTCTCTCTCTCATGCAAACTTGAGAGTGTGAGGTGTGTATAAATGAGTGAGAGTGGCTCCCTATTTATACCCTTTCAAGTCACTGACCAAACATAATATTGGGGCCCACATGTCTCTCGTAATAGGCTTGAATTCCCCCAGAGAGACTCCAAATACACATTACATAATTTTACACTGGGGACTATTTCCCTGACATACAACGTAGGTTATACCTCAAGGTTTAAACACAATTAATACATCCCTCAAGGGGTTAAACACATCTCCAATGGGGGTTCAACAACAATGATAATATACATCATAATATCTTCTAAAATTACAAATACATCAACAACATCAGGTTCTGGTATACCATATATCTCTCAATCGTAGAACCCTCTAGACATGCTCATTTTCTAACCAATCCTTTCAAAAATTTCAAGTTCCACTCAACCATCCACATGAACCTTGAGTGTACTCATCCACACAATTCAATCTCCTCAACATGGTGTATGAGGTAGTGTTCTTGTGCATTGAAAAATGCCAAAGGTATCTAGGGTTTTCCATTTCACAAATTAGACATGGAATTTCTCTTCTCCAATTATTTATGGATTTATTTATATGACAACCATCTAAAAGTGATGCAAACAAGTCATTAGATTTAACAAAAAAAACATTATTTTACAAAAATTTATAAAAAATTAATATCAAATATAAGTTCTACCATGAATTAAACAAACACTTTATGCATGGAATATATCACCACTTATCTCATGTATTTTTCAAGATCATATAACTTGCTTAAATTGTTATTGAAGTTGTCCGAGAGAGATAGAGGTAGACCATACTATAGCAATATAAAAAATTATTTCATTATTTTTTTTTTAAAGTAGAAAAAAAAATACATCATATATGCACAAGAATAAAAAAATATAGCAATATATATATATATATATATATATATAGATAGATAGATAGATAGATAGATAGATAGATAGATAGATAGATAGATAGATAGATAGATAGATATACCATATTAATTACCTTGATGATTACATGCCAATCATGCGTTTTCACCCCTACAAAATCATCTTTCTTGGTTATGATATTGTTCATGTTTGAACAAAATCTCGTGGAAAATTTAATTTTTCATATGACTTGTTTTATAAGATTGCTTTGTTCCTCTGTTAAGAACCATTTAAGTGAATTTATATTAATTTGGTCTCCATTTCCATGTAATTGAATGACATCTTTCATTGCATGATTGTATTTTTTAAATGATTGCAAATTTTTACATTTTTTTCTTTGTCGCTCTTTAGATCCGTTATTCACCATAATGTTTCAGACACATTCTTTCCAACATGCATTGTATCAAACAAATGAGCAATTTTTAGGTGCTCATAGTACGACAACCTACTAAATTGTTTAGGATAACTTTTTATTAATCGCAAAATCCCATTAATTCCTTCATGATCATGACGACTATCATGAATCACAATTTATAATAATTTAAAAAAATTCAATGTCAATTACAATCAACAACACTCAACAAAATAAAATTAAAAACATTTCATATATGATGATAGATATAAGACAATTTGATTTGTATTTACCTTGATGATTTCTATTATATTGCAACATCCATAGGTGAGGTGTCATTTTATATGGTTTTAATGCACTCTCTTGCTTCCCTTTGAATATATGTTTATCAGTAGTTCGATAACTATGATTTTTAGAGAGTAAGTGCCTATACCCATCAAGCACCTCCTTTCATAAACTTTTTGAACGACACGATTTGATCTTAGGACCACAAAGTGGACATGCATATTTTCCCTTTGTTTGAAGACCTTCATAAAGAGACAATGGATTAACAATATTGTCAATTATAATTATATAAAGTTAATTGATTATTTGAAAAAAAAAATGCATAATATATCAACTTCATAAAATTAAATACTATTAAATTAGTCATTATAATTACATACTACAAAAATGGGTTAACCCTGGGGCATCATGTATTGTCCATACAAGAATTTCATGGAATTGAAATTGCCTTCGTCCCATTGGTTCAGATATGTCATACATAATGATGTCATTCCATAGCTTTAATAGTTTGTCAATAAGAGGCTCCATATGTACATCCATAGCTTTAACTTGGTACTTTCTTGATTGATTTAAACATAAAAGATATATAATTATTACAACAATTAAGATATATAAATAATGCACAATATTAAAAGACAAAAAATATATGACATTATGAAACAAAATATGACAAGTGAAATGCCACTATATTAAAAAACATTGTTGTAGACACATACATGGAATAATCATTGCCAACATTATGTGCTCCTTCTTTATTGAAAACCATGGAGTGATGTTATTGTTGATAACAAAAATGTGCCACACCGAGTAAGAGTAAATAGATATCTTCTCTACATATGGATTGACACCATCTGTTGTTAAATAAATCCTAGCATTACAAGGCTCTTCTTTAAAGTGTAACAATTTTTCCTCGATATCTCTAAATGTAGAACCATCTGCATGCATTCAAACAATGCCATCTTAACTTCTATTATGTGCATGGTAATCAATAAATTGTGCTACTTTTGTGCACCTGAAGAGTCGTTGCAAACATGGAATAATGGGAATATAATGAAGAACCTTGCAAGGAACCTTTTTTGTTACTTGATTTGTTCAATATCTATTGATATGAAATTCTGTACATTCTGTTTAAAATTCATGTTGTTTATAAAATATGATATGGTCATCGGGGCATGCCTCAATTGCTTTATACTGCATTCCAATTTCTTTCATGGTGACATATAAATCTCGATATGTGTGACGTAAAATATTTCGCGATGGTAACAAAAATCCAGCTATCAAGATACAACAAATTAAAGTAAAAAAAAGTTAATATAATATATAAATAATATCAATGAAACATGTTTCATACATATTAATTTTACTAATTACTAATTAACAATGACATTATTAGAGGATCAAAGATAACTTTTATCATGATCATATGTATGTGATGGAATAGATTACAAAACCTAACATCTGTTGGACTGATATGTTTGAAACACCATTCACAACCTTGAAGTTCATTATCAACAATATAGTAGAGAGAATATTTGTGCTTGAGCCTTCATAAAGGAGTTCATATGTCTTCTCAAGAAGAGGTAAGTCATAAGCATCATCAATGTCATCATTTTCATGATGATGATGATGATGATCCATTCTAACATCAAATGTATCATGGATCAATTTTTTTCTACTACCATCTCAACTATGTCGTCAGTATGATCATCTTCTTGAATATGATCATTAACTTGTTCTTCAAATAAATATTCATAGCTCCATGGTCCATCGATGCTTGTTCCAAAATCACATCCTCGAGGTTATATATTTATGTAGGATGTATTTTCTTTATAATTACATGAAACCATATTCAAGATAAGTTGGTTAATATAAAATATATTAAAATGATACATACATTTACAAAACCAATTAATATAAAGACATATATAATGAACAACTTACAACGTCTTATGACAATAGTCATATCACCCATTGGCATGTCCATATTCCCTACAATGTCTTATGGTTATCGCAAACTTTATTCTTCTCATTTTAAAACCCATGCATTGACTACATGAACAATAGAATTTCCCATCACCCTTTATTTTTAGTCCATCCCACAATCTAGCAAGCAATTCGTGATTTTGATCATATGGATTAGAAATATTGATATGTTCGGACAATTTTTGATACTAAGCTTAACCAATGATTATCCTTCTTAAAAAATCAAGGTCCACTCTTCACTATTTTTAATCATAGTAACGATTAAAAGAATTGCATGACTTTTTGTATGTAAAACAGTCCGTGGGAAGATTATCTCTTCCCCAAACTGTTGTTTGTATATAAAACATGTCAGAACATTGGACCATTATATAGTTTCTAAAAATAAATTATTGTCGAATATCCGACGTCACTAGGATATTGACTGTTGTAATATTGTCGTCGGTAATCTAATGATTGAAGTCGAACATTCTATTATTGTTGTTGGATTACCTAGGACCTTCGAATATCCAATGCAAACTGGAGCAAATTTTAAAATAAACAAAAAAAATTATAATGACCAAGGTGAAATTCGACGACATGGTCAATTTCGTCGAATGGCGTCGGATTTTGGCCTCAAATCTTGTTTTTTTTTTATATAATGGAAATGAACACTTTTATATTGGTAAAAAAATGATAGTTCCCTTACTTGACAAAATGTGTACATATTTCCATTTCAAAATAGGAAACCGACATATACATTTACGATTTTTTCGTTTTGTTTTTGCTTCAAAATAGGTAGGGACTACAAAAGTTCCTATTTTGGCATCTATTTTAGTAAAGTAGAGCCTATAGAAATGACCGGCTAAAAAACACACTTTAAATTTGTTTCAAATTTTGAAAAAAGAAATGCATGGCCTCTATAGGGTTTCTTCCTTATTCTCAACATTCAAAGGAAGGATTTATAGATCTTACATACTGAGTTGGTCCTTTTTATTTTGCATTTCTTCCATTTGTTGGGTTTCACCTTTTTTATTCACCTGAAAATTTAGAAGTAACAATTTTCAACGTGTCCTATTAATCAGTAAGTCCCCCCTTAAGCTAAGATTGCAGCTTGAGCTATAAGGCCCTAGTTTGTTCCTCACGATAATCCATTTGACCGTTAAGAGAACCAATTTAAAATTTAGACATGGTGAGCGTGGTGCCAGTTTTTTCACCTATGCACTAAGCATTTCCAATTGAATCTACAAAGTTAATGAATTTAAAAATAAATAAATAAACCATACTCACCATGGTTTTTCCACAATCCTCCATTTTATTTGGAGATTGTAGAACAAATTCAATATTTTTAGCATTTGAGCTTTCCATTCCCCTACCTATAATTTCCACTCACTCATTTACATTCTCCATCATATTTTATTATTCTTTCATACCTAGCTTCACTTCGTAAACCACAATAGACTTCCTCATGCATTGAGAATCTAAAACAAGAGGGGTGATGAAAATCACAAGTTCCCAATTCTAAGGACTTTAATATGAAACTATAAAATTGCACTATTTTTCCCATAAATAGGAAATCATGCCTCTATACATAATTTCAAAATGTCTATTATTTTTCCTTTTCAAAATGTATACCTTTACATATATATAAAACTTGAAGTTGTTCCCATTGTTAGTTCCATACTTAACGAAAGGAATGACTTCATTGTTAGTTTCATACTTAACGAAAGGAATGACTTCTTTCCACACTGAGCGTTTACAACAAGAGGGATGTTGAAATTCATTGGATCCCAACTCTAATGTCTTATAATCTAATACTATGAAATTGCTCCAATTTACCCTTAAAAAGGAAACTATGACTCCATACATGCCAATTCAATATGTGTACATTTACACATGAAAAAGTTGTTTCCATATTTAGTTAATGACATAATGAAAAGAAGTATTACCACTATAAATGACCTCCTCCTCCTATGACAGAGGTTCCTCCTATGAAAAAGGTTCATGTAGTAGCTAAATGGGTGGCCCTCAACTTTTGATCAAACTTTAGGTATGATGCATAACCTTAAAAAAAAATCAAATGACCGAACTTTAAAATTTCTTTGAATCCTTCATGGTATATATTACCACTAATGGTATATATTTCATGCATACTTGATGATGGAACAAAGGGGATGGTGTAATAGCTACTCTCCCCTTAATGGAATTATTTGGTACATTGTTCCAAGTTACAAGCCATGTTTGCTTGATGACTGTCCCAATTATTTAATTCATGGCATACATTTCTTCATATCTTGAGACCAATTATTGAATTCTCCATAATATTTGACATTAAAGGTATTTCCTCTCACATCATTTTGAGTACCATATTACAAACCATAATTAGTGAATCCCCTACTACTATCGTTTATTGTGTTGATATGCTTGAGCCAAACCTTTCCAAAGTTTCAAGCCTTCAACTTAGTTATTTTAAGCTACCCCCAATCCTTAGGAATAGGTATTCTTTGTTTTTCCTCAATGGTCGAAGAGACCCCCACACCTTCCAACACTAACACTAGATTATTCTTGGAAATTCCATTAAAGAACAAGATATGAATTTTTTGTTCAATCCATTCATCTAGATTTGATGGCTTTATCCTAAGAAAACATTTTTCCTTTTCCTTTACCCTTAGATTTTCCTTAATTTGGATACCTTTCCCCAGATGGTATGATAGCCACAACCTTTCTTCTATAACCAAATCTATGATTCTTAGTTTGACCTGTCATTTATCTATGATAGTTTCTTGCATGAGGGCCCATGCCTATCGTGAAACTATTATATATATAGAGAGAGAGAGCTTTAAAATGATGAAATAGGGATTTCCACACCTACTTTAGTAGTGACTTGTTAATAAACATCCTTAGGTACTTTTGATGACAGGTTACAAATGTTTCTCTCTAATTTTTCATGATAACTGAATTGATGTTCATTCCTTCAAATTTTATACTCCAAAATTCTAATGCAAATCCACACATTATGATAAAATTCTTCACACCTTCTTCTTTCGTGCATACATAACATTGAGAAGGTCCTTACAAACCTCTTCTAAAAAGATTGTCAAAAAGTTAAAAAAATTTATTGACATAATACCCAACTAAAGATACTTAATTTTTGCAGAGCGTTGCTTTTTCAAATTATAGATTATATTGATTGTGCAGGACAATCACTTTTGCCACTTTTTTATTTGGTGTATCCTTGCCTTACTATATAATTGCAACATTTTGGACCTCATATCCACCTAGACACATGACTAAATTGTTTTTAAAGGTAATTTAGTTTAGATTTTTTTTCATAATCATCCATGGATGATGTAATTTCCGTAAAAGGTTTATGGTTCTCCAACCCTTCTTCTTTTTGGCATCTCACTAAGTGATCTGAGAGAGAGTATCGATATCGTTTTCCTTCACGCAATTTTGTAATTGTATTAAAGTGATATTATTGCTTACCTCAAACCTTCCTAAAATACGGCCCTCTCCAATTCTTATAGTTTGTCCATTCTTGGCATCCATGAAGCTTGACTTTTAACAATGTCTATTGAATTGCATATTTATATAAACTCCATATGGTTCTGCACAACTCATTTTTAAATAGGTATATTTCCTAGTTACAACATTCACACCATAGTTATGTTCCAAACAATTTTGGCAGCCAACCTTTTTATATCATACTAGTATCCTTAATTGCTAAACCTTCTTTGCTTTTATATGCCAACGCTTTCTTCCAATTTACCAAATTATATTTCTAAGCATCGTCTTTGCCACTTACCATAAAATTTTATATTAAAGACTATCAATCTATAAAGAAATTCCAACTAGGAATAACGAGATGGAATTCTTTTTATAGATTGCTAATGAAGACATACATTATTTTATCAACAATACGGCTCTAACTAGATTGAGCTGCTAAGAACCAATTGTTCCATTTTTCCTAATTTTCTCAATCACACTCCTCTAATTCAAGGCTTAATGTTTCCGTAGGAGGACTCCTATAGCCCAAGGCTTAATGCCTCCTAGGAGGATTGGGATTCCTAAGTAGATGAAAGAATTCCAGTCTTTCTCGGACAAATCTGAAAATACTATAAATATTTGTAAGAATTGCAACAAATACATTCCATCCATCCATACATTATTTCTGCAGTCCTTAAATATATGTTGACAATTCTATGGAATCTATATGTTATCACAACTGATGCTTCGGAAACAACAAAGAATTGTATGCAAACTTGAAATGATTAAGGTCCTTAAAACCTTTTTTCTTAATGTTATTTTGGCCTTCTGGAATGAGATCTTCATTTATGAATATTCCAATTTCTTTTAGAATGGAGGTTTTGTTGAGTATGTCATGCTTATGGTCATAAGAACTAACTTTCTAATATTATCCTTTCTTTATTCTCAATTAATTTTCCCCACCACTTTGTTTCTGGGAGGTAAGCTGTTTCAATTTGTATCTTATGTAGTTCTTCCTTGAGGGCAAGGCTTCATCTTTTCCTCTTCTCTTAAAATAAAAATTTCGAGGTTAAGTCTTGTTTGTTGCAATCATAGTCTAATTCTAACATCTTATTCATTTCCTCAAATGGTTTGATATCTAATTGACTTTGTAGACTATTTAGGGTCATAATTTTAGTTACTTTGTCTTCTCTTTTTTTTTTAAAGCTAGTGTCCATGAGGGATTTCAACTCATCACCTTCCATTTACAACTTCAAATGTCAATTACTCATTACAAATTTCTCTAACCCAGTCCATTTTTCTTCTAGCACTTTAATAATATTCTTAAATTTAATATTTCATGAAGAATCAATATCTCCTTGTTGCCTTGGTTGTACGGTTTCTTGGATTTGTTTTTCCATTATCTCTAATCTAGTCTCCATTCTATCCATTTTTCATAAATTTTATTTTATTGTCAATTTGTTTTTGAATCTTGTTTTCAAAAGATGAAAATTTTCTTCTAACTCATAAAGTTTAGCATCTTTCTATTCTCTAGTTTTCTCTAATTAGTCTATACAATCTCCAAGGTTTTGTAAGGTAGTTGTATTAGGCTCCTATTCATAGTTTTTTGTACATGTGGTGAATTGTATATATATATATAACCTAGCCATAGATCCAAAGATGCCCTGGACTCTTGAGACGCCTTGTTTTGGAATGGCGACATGTGACTCAAATCCTAGGGTGACTTTATGGAATTCCTGTGTAAACATTACATACCTCTGCAGAATTCCTCTCTCTCTCTGTGTAAGTTTGAATTGATCTTGAATTGATCTGACTGAGCTCACTCGGAACAGTCGCTATAGCTTGAGTGTTTGGATTGCTCGGTGTTCAGTCATATAAAAGTTCAAATTCAATGGAAACGCTTCGCTTCAATTGATCGGCAAAAACTAGGTCTCTACTGTGAGTTCTTGTGATATCTAAGTGTGGTTCATGCACCATGTGGAAACTCTAAATATGCATATCCGAGAAACTAGTGATTATGAAATGAAACAATTAATAATATTAAATCATTTTTTTTATTATATTAATAAGTATATATATATATATCATTTGGGGTTGGTAGTAATTAACCATTTGTTAAGAAATTTGACTTAGGAGTATTTAAGTGTGAGAAGATGGCATTCTTCATGAGCCACATCAACCCTTAACATAACTAAATTTTTTGATATCTCCTTTCAACTACCTCACTCCATATTTTATTTTTTTTAAAACTCTTAAATATTCTTGAAACAATTAATTAAAATTTAGATACATTTATCACATTATTCATTTTCCTTTTATATTTCATATTTAAATTCACAAACTCATATTGTAAAGAGTGATCCTCATGATCTTATCTGTGTCCCTCGCCCTCTTATGTTTAGTTATCCAAGCCAAAAAAAAAGGGAGGATAATAAGCTCTTGCTTTCACCGTTATATTCATTTTGTTATGTAATTAAATTTGAACATTTCATCAATAATATTTACATTTTAATTTGAGTATTTAATTGTTATTATATTTTGTTTTAACATATAAATTATAATTTAATTATAGCATAAATTGAAATTGATTTTAAGTTATTAATTATTTAAAATATTGAAAATTAAGTTTGATTTATTAAATTAATTAATAATTTAAAAATATAATATTATTAAAAACCAAAAAAACTATAATTTTTAAATATACTTTACTATAATAATTATTTGAAAATAAAACTTTAGATTATTATTTATTATTTGAAAGTAAAATTTTAAATTATTATTTATTATTTAACATAAATCAAATCATTTACAACCTATCCAACCTTGACCTCTCTTCTTCACAGAGTATAAAATGAAATAGAAATTAAATAATAAAGTTTTATAAAAAAACAATAATTTATCACAATATTTTTAAAATCAATTATATTATAATAATAATAATAATAATAATAATAATTTATTTTTAAGGTCACCACCAAGACACCAAATTGGTGTATGAGATCCTCTTCTTCGTGAGACAAGGGGCCCTTTGGGCACACTTCCCCCTTTGGACTTGAACTTATAACCTCTGAAAAGGAAATACTTGCTCTTAACCATTAAACCCACTCATACTCTACAAAGATATCAACATAACTGAAAAATTAGTAATTATTAATATAAATTCAAATCTATAATATACTACATCCAAAGTGATACACTTGCAATATAAATTCAAATCTATAATGTACGATATTGAAAATGATACACACGCAGTCACCTACTAACATAGCGCAATCTTTGCGCATTGATCTCAATCTCTACAACACTAACTTTACCATATCTTTATGTCATATCTCTACAGCAATGTTACGCTGTACTTGCGTCATCATCTGTTATTCAATGAACAGACATTTCTTTTCTACTGCTGAAAACCATCAACACCATGAAGTTGGAAAAGTTAGTGGCGTTCAACATGAAAGGGAACTTTCTACCATGAGGAACTCTTATTAAATTTAAGAACGCTAAGATACCATGAACAGAGTGCTTCGTTTAGTAGATACCATGTCGATAGAAGAAGCTCACAGGTTAGCAATGGAACTAACTCTCCTTCTCGGCTAAATTATCAATTGATGTTGACGTTCTAAATCTATGCTTAAACAAAGAAAGATATGAGGTTCAATTGTGCGAGCCTTTGAAAAAAGATACATAAAAATAATTAATATGATAAAGATGATGAAAGTTTATTAAGACTAATTTTGGTCTATTATATTTAAAAAAGGTTTGATTTACTTTACAAACAATACCTAAAAAGTTTGGAAGTAAATACCAAATCTACTTTGGAAGTATGATAAAAATTTGCTGAGATGTACTATAATTTATCAAATCTGGAAAAAAAATTTACTTACTTTACAAACAATATATACATTACTCACCGGTAATAAGAAGTTTAGAGGTAAATAACAATTGTGTATCAAAATAATAGCATGAAAAGAAAAAGGAAAGTAAAAGCCGACAGTATAAATCTATGTTAATCTTCCTAACTGGGAACTTATATGGTTAACCTGAGATCTAATAAAAATCAGCTTTAATAAACCCAAAAAAAATCAAACAAGTATCAGGTTTAAGTGAACCCTAAAATGTATCCTGTTCTAGTAAACCCTAAAATTTCAAATCATAGATTTAATTATTTTGTATCTTTCAAGATCCACAGATGCTCAGATCATCTATCGCATAAACTTTGAGAGCACAATCAATCACAGCAACCCTTAATCGAATATCATTGAAAACTACATATTACCTTTAGATATCTCGTCGATTTGCCTGGATTAGGGTTAAGTTACGGATCTGTAAACAGAACTGCAAACTCGGATCACAAGAGAAGCAATATATATGATAGAATCCCTCTCTAATTTCCCAGGGCTTTCTTGAACTTGTTATCCGATCTGTTAGTGATCCGGATCAGGAAGTTCAAGAAAGCAATAATGGTGTTAAGTTACGGATCTGTAAACAGAACTGCAAACTCGGATCACAAGAGAAGCAATATATATGATAGAATCCCTCTCTAATTTCCCAGGGCTTTCTTGAACTTGTTATCCGATCTGTTAGTGATCCGGATCAGGAAGTTCAAGAAAGCCGTGGAAAAATATAATGGTGTTCTCTGGCTTAGCCTGCACCGTGATAAATAAACATTTTTCCCCAATTCTTGATCGCTCTGATGGCCCAGAGCTTCCCGAGTTCTTTATCTGCGCCCGAAAAGACGTCATGCGGCGGCACTGAGGAATTGTCTCTGTTTCCTTATGCAGGAGGAGGGCCATCGATAGTATATCTCTAACTTCTGTGGTTTATATAGTCCCTCCTGGAGAGTTATCAACATTATTAGTTTCACTACAGACGAATTCACATAACCACGAAATTATCTTAAGCTTAACGGCCCCGGTGGCCACCCGGTCCGACTGTTACTGCAAGAAATCTGCATGAGATGCACGAGATGGCCATCGGGTTTATGATGAGCTTGAAGAAGTTCTGAGCGACAAGCCGGATTATTAACGCGCTGCTGAACAAAAATTTGGATGCTAATAATATGGATGCAGGCTGCTTAACTTGAAGGCTTGTCGCTCATTAAACCTAATACTTTCAGATGGGACTTCTCGCGAACGTGTCATGTCCCCCTTTGCCGGCTAAAATCTAACCGTATACTTTGTTATTATCATATTAGGAAAACGTTAATATTTTCACAATAAAGTAGAAAGGTTCTTTAAATCTACTCAAGTGCTTCCCAAGTTGCTAGTGTTAATAAAAGGTAATCAGAAAATAGATAATTATTATATTATATCTTATCTTACATCTACATCAATGGTCGATTGAAAAATGTATATAGTTTTTTTTTATTATTTTATTTAATTTTAGATTATTTGAAAAATTACAATTTATAAAAAAATAAATTTTAATTCACTCATTTTTATTTTAATATCTTGAATTTTCGACCTATCATATATAGGCATGAGTCTATTGATCATGATGACTATATTGATGTTTTATTTTTGGGTCGAAGATCCTAGTGCATATGAACATGATGATTTGTTTTGTATATTGGGCGTAAGCCAATTGTTGATGATATAGATGTATATATATGTTTTGTGAAGCACATGATTGATGAAATGTGTGTGTTGGGCGTGGACCATGAAGCACATGACCGATGAGATTCTTTGTGTTGACTAAGATGAGATGCTTTGTGTTGAGCGAGAGGCTCTCGAGCACATGAGTACTTACATTTTGTGTTGAGCATAAAGCTTTCGAACACATGAAAATATAGTTGGACATGTTGGGCATAAGCTCTGGAGCATTCCATGTTGATGTTGAGCATAAGCTCTGGAGCATCGGATGTTTGGCCATTGTATCCCTAGTTGTAATCTACAAGTACATCCTAGCATTTAATGTTGAGCGAGAGCTCTGGAATTGCACTATGTTTGTAACTCCTTGTTATAAGCGTTAAGTATGGGCTCTAGTAAGCAGTAGGGGTTACTGAAAATAATTTAATAACTTCCGAGTGAAAATGAATCGAGAAAAATATTGATCTCATCATACTTATTTATAACTGATTAAATGAAATTTTGAATTTCTATATTCTCATCAAGTACTGAAGAGGTACAACGTTATTCAAGAGAAATCCAACATGCAAGGATGTTTAGAGTTGCCTAGCCTAGTAGACCTAAGCCATCTATCTACTTGACCTTCATAAAAAAGTGTCGTTAAGTCTAGGGATCATTGTACATGGGATCATTGTACATGATGCTCGACGACAAATGCTAACAAATATTTTAATACTATGTATTTTATACATAGTATGTATAAAGAATTTATTATGATTAATTATTTAATTGAATAAAGAAAGAAGAGAAGCTCCACAAATAATTATTTATTATTAAAAGATTAATAAATAGTGAAATAACTATGAAATACTAACTAGGAACTAGTTAAAAGTTCCTAGGTTAAGAATTGAAAATTACCCCAGTAAATTAAGAAGAGTTAAATCAAGAAATCTCTTCCTATAAAGAATCAAGCCAAACAAAGGCTTGGGGGTTATGATATTTTCTCTTGGAGAATTATTATTCTGCATCTTTTTGCTATCAAGTGTTTTCTTGGAGAATTTTCTCATGCAAAAAAAAGAGGACCGATTGAGAAGTGAATACCAATTAGGAAACCATACCTTAGGAGCTCCGAAGCTATTTGCATGCTGGATTCCAACTTGCGGGGATCTGGATTAGAACCAGGAACGGTTCCGGGTCATGGTTGGGAGGAACGTGGTAGTTCCCAAGTGATTTGGTCAGCAAAAATCAGAAGTTAGATCTGTCTTAAATTGATAATGCCGGTTATTTAAAAAGTCCGCAAGTTCAACCATTAAAGGAGCTTCAGGAAGAAAAAATACAGGTATAAAATCTTAGTATGTCAAGTTCATTTCTAGGGTAAATGTTGGCTGCTATATGAAAAAGATTTTATATATTTTAATAACCCTAGGTAATTGATGATTTTCCTAGATTCTGCTAGGGTATTTATTTCTCTTCAATATTCCTAGGATGGTAAATATTATCTTTGGTTGTATATAGCTAGTATCCCATCTTTTAAGTTTGTTTTTCTGTATTCATATCATATTCAGAAATTGATACTATAGACTAGGTAAATTTAGACCTGCTATTTAAAGTTCACATATTATTTATATCTCTACTGACATATTACATTTGTCAGTAGAGACATGTGTTCAGATTATAGTAGACTTAATCATAGAAGTAAGTTTGAAGAAATAAATATAATATACAGTTACCCTAGGGTATTCAGTTACAATGAGAGCTATTCTTTTATAAGATAACTATATAGACATATAGATTAAACCTATCATGTATAAACCTTTATAAGAACTATCTATGCATTTATTTCTAAAATTAAATAATCCATCTAAGACCTCTCAAGGTTTGTAATCATATAATAAATTACATGAAAAATCCTCCACATAAACGAAAACCACATTAAGTTTAATCAGAGGGATATCATGACCATCCATGTGGTCCTTATCAAGAATCTCCCATAAAATCTACAGTCTTAACATCTATATTAAAATACCATAAATCACATGCATTATATCTTTAAAAATATCATATAATTTCCTTCTTTACATAACCATAAATCAAGTTACATAATTCAACATCATAAAATAAATCCATTTATTGAAACAAAAGCAGAAATTGAATCGTGTGGGCATGCAAGCCCATATTTTTTATTTCATCAAAAAACATTACATTAAAAACAGTGTTCCCAACAGAGGTCGCGACATCGATCCCCATGGATGTCAAGACCCAAGGCAAAGTCATATTAAAACAACCCATACGTAATATATATACCAATGACAACCAAATCTTATAATCGCTCTCACATAAGCCACGCTATACAATCGTATGCGGGTGGTGGGTTACACATAAATCCATTAAAATATTTATAGAGTCCAAATTACATTAAAAACAATTAATACCATCGCGGGTCTACATACACTGGCCACCACAAAAACCACTAATGCACAACGCTCACATAAATCACGTCCTCAGCCAAATTTTAAATACAATACATAGTCTCTACCATTCTAAACCCTGCACTATACTATCATAGCCCTGAGGGAAGGCACATGCCATTGAAGACATGGCCTATACCCATGCTGTCTACATCCTTATACTCTAAATGCCGTAATACACAGAAACAAATACCACAAACAGTTTAAATAAAAGCTATGGCAGCACTATGTGAGGGATCATGCCATTGACAGCATGGCTTTTTCCCACTCTATCAAGATATCACATTAACCAAATAAATCAATGGAATTTATGCACAGAGCATCCGGTAAGGCGTATGCCTCTGTCCATTAAAAATTCCAACTAATTTAATTACAATGCCCAATAAAAACACAGGAGGAAAATCGCATACACAAAATATCAAGTTTAAACATTACATTTTCTCAAAACCATACATCTATTTACACAACGATCCCAAATTTCTATACACAGTTTTCATTGAAGGCCGAGAACAAGGTTTTACATAGCGTGCCAATGGGATATGGAACCATTGCTTGCAATGGTGTAGCCCATGGCTATAAAATCCCAAAAAAATTCTAAAACGTTAATGAGTTACATAACTGAAATAAACATTACATAGAACTGAATGGCCTAAGCATCAAGTCATGGCATAATGCCTCAACATTAAAAATAACCAAGTCTGTATTCAAAGCTTGAAGGCGAAATTGATTTTGCTACAGGACCAAACCCCAACCAAACAACCAGTCAAAACGTAGCTCTGCCATAGCATTGGAGGTTAACAAGCATAACCTTGATTAGTAGGCTTACCATGGCCATGAATGCAATGCTTGGATCCAACCGAGTCGTAGCCACACTGGTCTCCATTATTTTTGGCATGTGCAAGCAAACAAACAAATGGAGATGAGGAGTATGACATCTTAACAAACCGTAAACCAAACTAATGTGTAGGCTTATAAATTCACGTGGGAATACCTCATAAGCTGGAGGTCACCTCCACGGCCATACCTCTACGTAGAGCCAAACAACGAAACCCCAAATGACAATACATTACACAGCTATCATGAGCCAAGCCTAAAGGAAGGCTATCATGATTTACAAAGAACATTAAATGCACTAGGCTGAAGGCCATTAATGAAACATCATACCCATTTCCATAGTCACGAATTGTTACAAGGTATCGTTTCATGCCACCCTTCATACCAACGCTTAAACCCTATAACGTATGGTTCATACCATATAATATGTCACCCCAAACTCTAATGTCAACGTTGATATATATTCCAAATCTTGTACTAGGTTGGTATTACCATAATACTTAGTTATAGGCTACACTAGTCCAAAGTATAATACCCTTCCTTAGGAATGTAGATAAGGTTTATTCCATAGGTTTAGAGCTTAGGGTTTAATACCATAGTGTCAAGGTGTTTAGTCTTAAGCACCATGGCATACAAACTATGCCATGATAATCTCTTGGACTATCAAATCCAAAGCTCTGCTCTCAGACCATTAATAACCTACCAATAAGAGAACCTAAGAAATGTTAAAATATAATATATAGTAAAAATATACATAGCACAAAAAAGATATTAATGACATCTGAAATGACCATAATGAAGAATAATCAACATACAGGAAACTTAGTCGTAATGGCAAATTTGACGATAACGACATTTACCAAGTTTTAAAACCAAGTCGATTGGCAACGTAACAATTAGCAGTAGGTTATCGACGACCAAGGCTGTCAATACACTTTACATCTGATCCCATCGCAAGTAATAATACTGCGTAAGTAAAAGAGAGAGGTGCCTTATTTCGATTGAACTAAGTAAGGATGCGTAACCAAGTAATACCTTACCTCACAGTTCGTCATGGGAGAACTAGTCTCGCAACTCCACCACTTTATTCCCATCAACAAAGTTAAGTTAGTTTATACTTAGTAAACATAGTATAGATGTGCAGAAGTAAACCAATGAACCATACAATTCATTAATTCACCGACAGTAAAACTAAGATGTACAAATAGTTTAAATAACAAAATTAAGACATAAGAAGTAAACAAACTAATAATCACGAAATGGAAAGAGATTAACAAGACAGTATGAGTAGTATCTGAAGAGATCAAAAATTTAAAGTGGCACATGTAATTTTACATGAGTAATAATGATCCCCTTTGGGTTTTACTAACCTATAATTTTTTTAATTTTTTTTCAATTTTTGGGGACATTACATTTATACCATTACTCCTCACTAAAATAAATTAATAAAACATATATTCAATTAATAACAATTAAAAATCTAAGTATAAAAATGAATTAATAAAACATATATTAAATTAATAGCAATTAAAAATCAATTGTATCTATATTAAATATAAAAAAGTATAGGGTTGGTAAATATCCACTTCTCATATAGACATTAACAAAGCAACAAAAAAATTAATAATAATAATAACTGGAAGTTCCAAATGAAAATGAAGCCACTTCCTTCTCTTTAAATACAAAATTTATTTCTAAATATGAAAAATCAAAGTAACTTACCACGTTAGTAAATCATGGACCGAGGTTCTAATTGTGTGGGGATTTCATATCTCTCAGCGGATTGGAAATCGTGTTGAAATCCTTTGGAGTACTTCTATACCGTCCTTATTCTGTGTTGTTTGTTATAATTTAGACTATATTAGATAATCACACAATGAACAATACCATTCATAATACTAATATTTTATGTGGTAAAATTTAAATTGGAAAATATACACGCACTCAAAGTATTGATGCTTATTAAGGAAGAAGGAGAGATTACAAGACGGTCTTAACTTCACACACAACTCTTTGCATTACTTATCCCAACCATGCACTATATACTTCATGAAATTAGTTACATGAGTAAAACACATTAGTTTAGTTGTCATTTAACAATCTCCACCTTTGACAATGAAATTTACAAATACTTTGCCCAAGACTATTTATCACCTTTTGTTCAAACCAAGAGAAGCTAAGTGCCATCGTAACTTATCTGACAATACTGGTTTTGTGAACATATCTGCACAATTTTCTTTACTCTGGACCTTTTTCAGATCTAATCCACCTTCATTAATGGATTTTGTGGATCTACTCCACCTCATCAATCATACCTGAATCAGAAGACTTAACTGAATTTTCCTCTGACTTGGAGTCATCCTTCTTGGATTCTTGTCTCTTACAATACTCCTTGAAATGACCATTTTTGTTACAGTACAAACATTTTAATTTGCTCTTTCTTCCCTTCGATTTAGACCTGGAAGTACCTCTTGACTTTTCTCCTTTCTCTTTGGATTGACCTCTAACAACCAAAGCTTCACGTGAAGATGTTTCAAGACTAAATTTCTTCCTCAATTCCTTAGACAATAATGCACTAACCACATTGTCAAATTCCAAAGTATCAGCTGTACTAAGGCTAATGGAAGAAACTACTTGACCCTAAGGCTCAGGTAAAGTACACAAGAGATTGACTACTTTATCTTAATCATCAATTTTATCATCCATACTACTCAACTCAAAAATAAGAGTGTTAAAAACATTTAAATGATGTACAATCTTCATACCTTCTTTCTTTCTCATACCATACAGTTCTCACTTCAAGTAAATTATGTTTGTCACTAATTTGATCATATAAAGACTTTCTAATTTGTTCCACATGATTGTTGTTGATATTTCTCCAATAATGTTCAACAACACATTTGTTAGAAAATAGGGCAGCAGCGAAATAACATATATACAGTTAAATCATAAATAAGATGAAAAACACATTAAAACATTACAGAGAGACACATATATAATGTGGTTCACCCAAACGATGGGCTACATCCATAAAAAAATTACCAGTCCTTTTATTACAGTCCAGAAATGTGAAGGGATACAGCCTGCAGCAAAACCATTGGACTTCCTCTTCACGCTCTCACAATCTCTCTTCTAGTACAATACAATACCATACTCAGTTGTTTGAAAATGATTTCTTTTATAGGGGAAATACAATGGGAAAATTCTAGGGTTAACCCAATACCATGGGTCCACAAAACTGTTGCACAACACATATCCCAAAAAAATTTCTCCGGGGCTCTGCCCCCGAACCCCAAGGAAGGGGGAATGAGTGTACAATACACCTGGGGTACAAACACAACTAAATAATATCTCTAGATATGGAATATTAGGCTCCACAACCAACAATCTCCCACTTGGATACTGATCATAACAACTCCACCACTACTGCACTTGCTAGACTATGCTCTAGACCATAGACTTGGAAAATTTCTTACTTTCACCTTTATGCTTGAAGGCCAATAGAAACCGAGCAGAAACTCAATTTCTCACTAGTTACTCCTTTTGTCAACATGTCTGTAGGATTCTGGTTAGTATGTATCTTTTCCAGTTTTAACAGTTCTTCATCTAGAACAGATCTTATGAAGTGGTACATGAGTTGTATATGTTTAGTCCTCGAATGAAAGGATGAGTTATTTGCAAGATGAATGCCACTCTGGATGTCATTGTACATCCTACTATTCTCTTGCTTCTTACCCAATTCTTCCATGAACCTCCGCAACGAAATCATCTCCTTACTAGCCTCTGTAGTAGTAATATACTCTACTTTCATTGTTGAAAGTGCAACAACCTATTGCAGTTTTGAAATCCAACTTACTATTGTTCCACCCACAGTAAACACATACACTGTGGTGCTCCTCCTGATGTCTTTATCACCAGCCATATCTGCATCAACATATCCCTGTAGAATAGTGTCTGAACCTCCAAAACATAATGCATGAGAAGTGGTACCTCTCAAATACCCAAGAATCCACTGTACTACTTTCCAATGCTCTTTACCTGGATTATTCATATACCCGCTCACAACTCCCACTACATGTGTAATATTTGGTCTTTTGCACACCATGGCATACATCAAGCTTCAAACCACTAATTAATAGGGAATCTTGGACATGTAATCTATCCCTTCCTATGTCTCTAGACAAATATCCTTTCTTAGTTTGAAATGGCTAGCCAAAGGTGTACTGACTAGTTTTTCATTATGCATTCTAAACCTTTGCAACACTTTTTCTATGTACTCACCTTGAGACAATGTCAATTTGCAATTTTTCTTATCTCTTGTTATTCTCATACCAAGGATTTGCTTTGCAGCACCCAAATCCTTCATCACAAATGAATTAACTAGTTTTCTTTTGAGCACATTTATATTCTGCATGTTAGAGCCTGCAACAAGCATGGCATCCACATACAATAATAAGATAATATATCTTTCGTTATCTAGCCTCTTAAAATAAACATAGTGGTCAGAATGACATCTATCATAACCTTGCTCTGTCATAAACCTATCAAATTTCAAATACCACTGCCTTGGAGCTTGCTTCAAGCCATACAAGCTCTTCTTCAACCTGAAACAAAATTTTCCTTCCGTTAGAGATCATACCCTTCTGGTTGCTGCATATGAATCTCTTCCTCCAAATCCCCATGGAGAAAGGTTGTGTTTACATCTAACTATTCAAGATGCAAATATTCTACTGCCACTAGACTTAAAATAGTTCTAATTGAAGTCATTTTAACAATAGGAGAAAATATTTCATCAAATTCTATACCTTTCTTTTGTGCAAGCCCCTTTACAACAAGTCTAGCCTTATACCGCTTCTTTCCTCCATCTTCTTCCTTCAACCTGTAAACCCATTTATTTTACAATGCCTCTTTTTCTGCAGGAAACTTAACCATATCCCAAGTCTGGTTTCTTACCAATGCGTCCATTTCCTCATCCATGCCTTGCTCCCACTTCTTTCTATTTTATACATGCATTTCTTCTTCAAAACATTCTGGTTCACCAAAATCAGTCATCAATAAATAATACAGTGAAGGAGAGAACTGTTAACGGGGTCTAGTTAACCTGGTAGATTTTCTTACATTTGCAGGAGTTTCAAGTACATGTTGCTACTCTTGATTTTCTTGTGCCTTTGGAACTCCATTTTATTTGATTTCATCAAGCACTGTGTACTCTGTTTTTTCCTTTTCTTCTTTCTTTCCCTGCAACTGATCTTTGTACATGACCTTTTCGTTGAATACTACATCTCTATTCCTAATGATTTTATGATTTTTAAGATCGCATAAGCGATAGCCAAAATCATCAACCCCGTATCAAATAAAGGTACATTTCTTGGATTTAGCCTCAAGCTTTGTTCTATCATCTCTATCAATATGGACAAATGCTTCACAACCAAAAGTTATCAGAAATGAGTATTTTACTTGTTTATCTGTCCATGCCTCCTCTGGAATGCCACCATCCAAAGTGCTTGAATGCCCTCTATTTATTAAATAAACAACAGTGTTTACAGCATCATCCCAAAACTATAGGGGAAACCCTGCATGCAATCTCATACACCTTGCACACTCCATGATTGTTCTATTCATCCTTTCTGAAACACCATTTTATTGTGGTGTTCTAGGGACTATCTTCTCTCTGCAAATCCCATTGTGTGAATAGTAACTATCAAAATCCTTGTTGCAGTACTCGCCTCCATTATCAGATTTGAGACATTTCAACATTTTTCCTATCTCATTCTCAACCAAAGCTTTCCACTTCTTAAAAGTATCAAACACATCAGATTTTTGTCTAATGCAATAAACCCAAGTTTTTCTAGTTGCATCATCAATAAAAGTAACATAATAACAAGAGCCACCAAGAGATTTTACCTGAGCTAGTCCCCATACATATGTATGGACAAGCTCTAAATTTTCACTCTTCTTTTGTTTCTCAACCTTGAGAAATCTAAATCTCTTCTATTTTCCATAAACACAATTCTCACATAATTCCAAACTTACTTGCTTAAGATCTGGAAGCAATTTCCTTGAGTGGAGAATCTGCATCCCCTTCTCACTCATGTGGATAAGCCTATGATACCACAGTGCCACACTTGTTTCTATGGAAGATAAAGAGATAGAATAATCAGTATTATGAGGACATATATATAACGTACCTATCCTATCTCCTTTTGCTATTACGAGTGATCCTTTAGTGATCTTCCACCATGTTTCTCCAAACACAGACAAACAATCGTTATATCCCAACTGCCCTGTTGAGATTAGATTTCTTTTCATAGCAGGAATGTGCCTTACATCCTTTGGCAGCCATTCACTTCCATTATTTAACTTAATCTGTACCTTACCCTTTCCAACAATTTTACATGGTTCATCATCCCCCAATAACACATGCCCAAAATCACCTTGAACATAATCATGAAAGAATTTCATATGGGGTGTAGCACGACATGAAGCCCCTGAATCTACTACCCAGTAATCACTAGTATTATATAATGCAAGAATCAAAGCATCTTGTAACACATCACCTGCTACATTAGCATCCTAGGTAGTCTCTTGCGGCCTCTCACCTTTGTTCTTTGGTGCTCTACAGTCTTTCTTCAGGTGTCCTTTCTTACCATAGTTCCAGTAGTCTATTTTTCTGAATCTGGACTTGGATCTTTCCTTTCTAGACTTGCCATGATTTCCTGGGCTCCTTCCTCTCTTGTTTTGTCTCCCTCTGCTCTCCATGGTCAATGCATTACCTGATGTCTCACCTGTTCCTTTTCTTTGTGTTTCCTCACTAAGAATAACACCAACAACATCATCAAACTTAAGAGTGTTTGAACTAGGGACAGAGTTACTTACAGCCATGACCAAGCTATTCTAGCTTTCTGGAAATGAGCACAATATTAGAAGAGACCTAACCTCATCATCAAAGTTCACTTTTACAGAACTTAACTAGCTGGTAAGTGTATTAAACTCATTTAAATGGTCAGCAATAGATCCACCTTCCAACATCATCATATTAAATAAATGCTTCATTAAAATTACCTTCTTAGAAGATGAGGGTTTTTCGTAGAGCTTACTCAATGGGCTCATCACACCCTCTGTTGTTTTTTCTTTCGAAATATTGAAGGCCACCGACAAATTTAGGCATAATCATATTGTTGCTAGTGCCTTTATGTCAAGAACCTCCCATTCATCATCCTTCATAGCCGCCGGATGTTTTTCTTTTCTGCCCAATGGCAGGTACAAATCCTTCCAGTACAAATAGTCCTCCATTTGCATCTTCTATAACTGATAGTTTTGGCCATTAAATTTCTTGACCCTAAGCTTTCCTTCTTTCTCCATTGCTCCCACTTGAACCAGGAACCCTTCTTTCCTGTGATTTTACCAACCAAATAGACCTTTTGGCTCTGATACAAATTGTTAGAAAATAGGACTGGAGAGCAATAATAGATATACATTTAAATCATAAATAAGATTTAAAACACATTAAAAAATTATGGAGAGACACGGATATAATGTGGTTCACCCAAATGATGCGCTATGTCCACAAAGAAATTTCCTGTCCTTTTATTACAGTCCAGAAAGGTGAAGGGATACAACCTGCAGCAAAACTGTTGCACTTCCTCTTTGTGCTCTCATAATATCTCTTCCAATACAATAAAATACCATACTCAATAATTTTACAATCCTTTCTTTTATAGGGGAAATACAATGGGAAAATTCTAAGGTTAACCCAATACCATGGGTCCTGCAAAACTGTTGGCCAACACATATCCCAAAAAAATTTCTGTCATCGCCACGGTCATCGTGGTCCAGATGTTTTGTCACTATATTTTTCTTCACACTACTACTGTTTATGATACTTTGGTGAAAATACTCACGATGGATCGTGGATCATTGTTCTCCAGGAATTTGAGTTGGCGTTTGCTAAAACCACCTCCAAGAGGTCCCTTGTTTTTGTTGAGATTATATGTGACCTTCCCCGTACTATGGAGGAAACATATCCCATCGATTCATTACCAAATGAATCATTGTTTATCATTAGTATGACTGATCCATGGTATAGAGATATTATCCTTTATCTCCATACTTTACGATTTCAGCTCGCCGCTACTCACGATGAACGTCATCGTATTCACCACTAGGCTAAATACTATCTCATTCTGAATGATACCTTATATCATCGTGGAATTGATTCTATATTGTGATGTTGTATTACACATGAAGAAGTCAAAATTGTATGAAATGATTGCCACTCCGGAGCTTGTGGCAGCCATCTCTCTAGGTTGGCTACTTCCCAGAAAATCTTGTGTGCAGGATATTTCTAGACTTCGATTTTCAAAGATTGTATCGATATGGTCAAGAAATTCTCACCATGTCAAATGTTCACCAATAAGAAGCACACTCATCCAGCTCCACTTCATCATGTCATAGAATTTGTCCCTTTTACGAAATGGGCAATAGACTTCATGCATTGTAGACCTACCTCAGCCGAGGGTCATGGATACATTATTGCGGCCGTGGACTATTTGACTAAATGGGATGAGGCTATGCCCACATATGAAAAAGACAAGAAAACAGCTGCGTTGTTCTTATTTAAACATATCTTTGCTAGGTACAAGATTCCTAATGCCATTATCATGGGTCACACTTCTAGAACAATATAATTGTAGAACTTAGTGAAAAAATAGGTTTTTTCCATGATAACTCTATGCCCTACTACCCTTAGGCCAATGGCTAGGTTGAAGCAATAAATAAAGTGTTGAAAACCATGCTTCAGCGGATGGTAGGGCTTGCCAAATCAAATTGGCACTTGTAACTCGTTTATGCACATTGGGCCTATAGAACCTTTGTAAATACTTCCACCAGTTTCATGCCTTTTCAACTAGTATATGGGTTTGAAGCAACTCTCTCGATAAAATGAAAGATCTCTTCTCTAAATATAGCTCTATAACTTCTGCCTAACACCACCATAGAAGAGGAACATTTTTTGTATCTAAATAAGCTCGATGACACTCATCGCGATTCATCCTTAGAAAATGAGGCACACAAAGGACAGATGAAATCCCAATATGACAAAACCATTCACCCTTGCTCTTTCAATGAAGGAGATATGATATTAACTTACGACTAGAAGCATGAGAAGCTAGGCGCAGGGAAATTCAAATATATGTAGTAGGAGCCTTACATTATCAACCTCATCTTGGAAAAGGTTGCATATGAGTTAGTAGACTATTATGGGATACCCCTGGGTGAGACCTGTAATAGAATCTACCTTAAAAGATACTATGCCTAGGTCATCTAGCATAGGATATTGTAAATACTCTTTATAGATTGGTGTGTGTCTTAATTTGAAAGTGTGGTATTTTGTGTGATTTAAGATGTGTTTTTCAAATCGTAGTTATGTATGTCCTATGTCTAATGGAAAAATGACCACTTTTACCAAGTGCACATACGATTCTAATCGTTACATGTTAAATCTTGCATTGACAGCTTGGGTACTGTACTCTCCTGTAGGTGATCTGGTGAGTTCAGTTTTTTTTTTTAAGTCCCTTCACCAACAATATCGCAGAGTATCATGTGGTGATTGGATTGTTGATGGAATCCCTAGTTAATGATGTAAGGGAGATTAGGGCTTACCTAGATTCAAAACTAGTTGTTCAACAATTTAACCGGGTTTACACCATATGAAACCTCCTACTCCTTCATACATTCCGAAGGGTTAGAATCTTGGAAAGGTATTTTGAGCAAGTCACATATCAACATGTTCCGAGACATTTGAATGTTGTTTCAGATTCTTTAGCTAATTATGTCTTACATTGGTATATTTCTCATAATTAAAAGTCCATTGTAACATAAAAATATGCACGTAAATTCATAAGTAGGCATACATTCCACACATCAAATTTTTTGCACACGCAACTGTAAATAGAGTTTGTCACATATATAAAATCTATAAAAATGAGATACAAAATTGGGCTGTAGCAACAAGATTTTATTTCCCTCAAAGTTCAGTTCTATCACAAGTTCAAAATATACATATGCAGGGCCAAATCTGAATATTCAAAGCTTTCAGTATGACTACGTATACAAAAATAAAAAGTCTCTGCAGACTAGTGATCATGCTCATGCCCATGGTAACAAATGATGGCCTGAGACACTCTATGGAGTAGCCTAGTGAATCGTCTTGAGACTCCCGTAGTGTGACACTGGTAACACCTGGGCAGGTCATCAATGGTAATATAAGGAATCCCTACAATCAGATGGTGTAGGTTCTCCTCAAGATCTCCAATCTCCTCATTTGCCTCAGAGCAATAAGCCACCATATACTTAACGCATGCCTGCCTCTCGATAGGATAAATCCTAGCTAGATGGACAGATCCAACGTCTACATAAACGATTTTGAAATGTCTTAGTATTACAAAAAAAAATTAAATAAAATTGGAAAAATTAAAAAACATGATGGATAGTTTATTTGTCACCTCCGTCATCCCACTCCTCATCCTTAGGTAGGGGAATTTTTGGATCTTCGTGGAAATCATCCCCCTCATTGGCATAGTCCACAATCATGAGTATGTGTCCTCTTAACCAGCAAAAGAAGTCCGACCCATAGACAACCTTGGGAACCCCACTGTCATGAAGGTCCATAACATAAACCCACCTGAGCATCCTAGGATCCTTGAGATCAACTCTTCTCACAATCACATGGGACCTCATGTGGGGTACCCTCTGCAAAATGAAAGACACTACAATAGCTCCATAGCCAAATTGTTTCATCTATCCCTTCTTTCCCTTGTTTAGCTGATCCTTGATGCTAACCAACATGCCCTCACACCAGTTGAAAATTTTAGGCTCCATACACTCTAGGGAATACAACATGTGTGCCCTGGTAGTCAAGTGGGTGGATCTAGTTCTCACAACCTTCCCGATGGTATAGACTATTGTACTTAGGGGACAATCCACTATCTGATGGATCTGAATTTTCCCATATTGGGCTTGTGTCTCCAGTGCACCATATCCATCGATTATGTCATCTAGGGAAATCTCACCACCCCGTGGGCCAGATAAGACTACTGATCTCCACCTCCCAGATTTTCTAGTCAAAAAGTATGTATCCTCGATGTCTATGGACAAGGTGTGGGTCCCAAAAACAAAATTTTGTAGCTCAGGGTTCCACATGTCAATAATATACTCCAAGAGATGGATGTAAGCCTTCATGCCTAGTACCCTAAAATATTTCTGTAGGCCACAGTTCAACAGGGCCTCTACTATGGTAGGATCACTAACAAGTTGAAAGTTTGTTTTTTCATGCTGATGCTCTTTCCATATGCCCATGTCATGGATGTTGTTTTGTACATACAAATCATCGAAAACATGCATTAGAAATGATGTCATGAGCAAAAGGAAACATAAAAATGATGTTTTTAAATGGAAGAGAAAAGAAAAAATTGTTTTTTGATGGATAGGAGGCATAGTTTTTCAAAACCCTAGCATGCGACGCCTTTTATTTTCATTCTCAGATCTCTTAGAGCTTCCTCTCATTATAGACAGAGTGCCTATGGTGCCTCTATCTCAATGTTTGCATAGCACTGAGTTTCAATGCCTCTTTTTCCTATGGACAGAGCACCTATGACGCACTTTTCCCATCCCAACAGAGCGTCATTGTTCTCGTGGGCAGAAAAAAATGGGGTGGCCATAGCATGCATTTTGGGTCTCCAAAACGCCAAAAAACTCTCAAATTCCAGTCAAAAACTCTTTCCATACCAAGTAAAAACCTTCTATTTCCTGTTAAGAACAAAAAAAATCACCATGGGCATGAGAAGGAACATTTATGGCACTTGCCTCTTTCGAGCAAATTGGGAAAACGGTGGACCAAAATAACTTACAATCACCAATGGAGGCTCTCCTCTTTTCACTCCAACTCCCAAGTATCCAAATGGTAAAGTGATAATGGTAAAAAATTTACCATCACCTTCTATTTATAGCATTTTGGTCTTTGTTTCTTTTTCTTTTTATTTAAAATTGTTTTAAAAATTCCAAAATTACTTTATAAAAGTGGGTTTATTAATATTTGTTTTATATGGTTTTAATGGAGTCGGATTTAATGTTTTTTTTAGTTTCTAGGTAAAAATTTGGATCATGGCTATGAATCAAGCTCTTTTTGTCTTTTTCAAGCTTAGAGTGAAAATGAAAAAGTACCAAGAATATTTATACACTTTTCACATGCTCGTTAAATCACCAGTAAAAGAGTGTCGAGTCCGCTTTTTCAGAGTCGTAAAAAATGGATCATGAAAAAGGGAAACTTCTATGGAAATATATTTAAGCTCTTTTCAGTATCCTTAAAAACAAAAAAATATTGCCAAGCGAACTTTTTACGTTCACACTTGTAAAAGTATCAGAACGGTCGACTAGTCGATGGTAGGTTATCTCTTTTTTGGACCGACTAGGCCTATTTACGAAAAATGACATTTTGGAGTTTCCTTGTGTCTTTGTTCAGAATCTCTAAACATGAACGATAATGATTTCACTTTCATCGAACTCATAAAATCAAACGATGAAATACCCTATCTGGGAACGAACCCCTCCTTTCTCAGGTTCATTAAATATGTGAGAATGGATTCATCGCTTGATGAGCTACAATGAGTGTTTGTTACCCTATTTGAACTCATAAAAATGAAAATAGGAACTCTTCCTTTTAATATGGGGAAATTGAGGGAAAGGGGAATGTTTTCCACCTATATTTATGGCAGTTTACATTCCACCTTTGAAAATGGCACTTGTCTACATTTGCATATCTAGACAGTTGGGTATTCAGCTTGTCTCTAAGTCGATCCACTTTTTTGAGACACCTAACTCATTTGAGTCAATTCAAAGAATGATATTTCATATTCCTTGCATTACACCTAGTTTCAGTCTCGTCAATTCAATGCTTCCAAGTCATTTTTCGTGTCACAAATTGTTCAAAGAATCTCTCTTCCAAAAAATAACTCACCAGTAACTTTACCTCTTCATAAGGTCAATCATGTCTGAGTCAATTCCATCACTTCAAATCCACTTTTTTCCATGTTTCATGCCACTGATGGGGGAATCATCATGGCCCTCCTTTGACAAGTCTATTCCTGTCAACTTTAGCTCGTCATCCAAGAATTAGGCCTATAAACCTAGTCAAATACCTTGAAGCCCGCATGCCTCAATGGCAGGTTTTGTCACTTTCAACAATATGTTTTCATCAATGACCTCTGATTGAAAGGTTCTATCAATTTTTCAACTTCAAAACATCTATTCACAGTTGGGAGAATGTACTAAGATACCTCGAGGATCATTAGCATTAATGATGGTTTCCCTCACACCTTTTAATAGTATACATCAATGACTTGTAATCAAGTGGTTCCTGTCATGTTCAATGTCAACAAATCTATTCATGTCATTAGGATCGTATCAGTTAGGATTGGAATGAATACCCTGAATGATTAGGGTTCATCACTATGGTTTCCTATCCTCAGGTTGCATTTGGATATTAGTTAAAGTCTTGACACGAATCCTAATTGTATGTTTGGTGGCTGTGTTTAGTATTTGAGGTATGGAGACATGGATCTACTTTGTATGTTTCGTATCTATGCTCCACCTCTTACATCAGTTGTTCATGGATCTATAGTGTATCATTGGTAGCCATGACATGGTCATCATCATGGATCAATAGTGTATTGGTCCGCATCCATGATTGAGTCATTTAAGTCGGTTACTATTATTATGTCAGTTATGAGCTCATATTTCATTGCCCCTATACCAAATCGATATCTTGTAAACTATCTCACCTATCACTTCCTTATAGACTCATACTTTGGGGGGCATTCTGTTGCACTTGAAAATTCCATAGTTGCCTATTTTTCCTTTCAAAAATCCTAGCCTGAGATTCCTGTGGCCACCTTTTCCCATCATTGGGTAGACCGATGCTTCTTCGTTGTTGTGATAGAGCGCCAATGGTGCTCTTACCAATGAGGTAAATTGTGTTGGCTCCAGTTTTTATTTTGGCAATAGGTGCCGACAATGCTTCTCCTAGTTGAGAAATAAGCCCCAGAGCTCTTTTACCTAAGACCAATTACGACGACCATCTAAAAACATCAACAAAAAAAAATTCTAGAAGCTTCCTTGGGAGATTTTCCGTGGAGTTAGTTCCTATTGAGTAGGGAGAGGTGGCACTCACCTTCCTCACCTATTGGGATTTCCTCCTATCCGTTCCCCAAGTGAATCTCATGATATTTGGCCTGTAAATGAACCCTTCATGGAGTGAGTGAAGGAGGCCAAAGAAAGTACCCTTATGTTATTGGATTGAGATCTGAGTTAGATGCAAGATAGACTGAACTTGTATGTTAAGAGATTGGTGTAGGTGTGGAGGATTGTAGATATCTTGTAGAGGATAAAGCCATCCACATCAAGCCTTGGTTGTACTTTAATCTCTCTCAATATTGATATAAAAGTGTTCCCCTCTCCTATATTTAATGTGTCTTAATTGCAGTTGAATATTGTTAGACTCCTTGATCACTAACATAGGTAATTGATTTGTCATGATGCTCTCACTTTATGTTTTTGTCTTTTGATCTAGTGTGCAAGTATTGAACATTGCATGCGTTTTCAGAACAAGGAAAAAAGGAATTAGGTATGAGGTATGAGTTTGGTTTCATGTTATCCAAATTGATTATCTTGGGGAAGGATATGCTGTTGTGCTCTTTTGTTCTACACTTGTGCTTTGCAGGGTAGAGGAATATCTCTTATCCACAAGAGGTGTTAAGTTTCTGATAAAAAGAAGTTTACATAACTATAGGTACTCACTAACAGAGAGTTAGAGTCTCTGTGGTACAATATTCCATATCAATCATGAATCTATACAGAAGCACTACTTTGGGGGGTTTTGATCATTGTTTCCAATACAACCCAAAAATTACAAGAGACCTGAACTTGTCTAGGTCCCTTAATAGAATCATCAATGTGCTTGAGTGAGGTGAAAATGGGGGTCTTTGACCGAATACTGCACGGACCGATACCCTATACGAATCTCAACGGTGTGATGATGTAGCTGAAGTCAAGCACGTGAGACCGAACTATCCTGAGAGGTAGTAAGGACTCCTCTCAAGTGGCTCAAGGAATTCATCAATGAGGTTAATGAAAACTAGGATACAAGGACCTGTAGGTCTATCCTCTAGAATAGATGTGTTTTTGTTGACAGAGGGAGACCTATAACTTATCAAGGCAATAAGGTTTCCTTGAAAAGAGGCATGAGGGAGATGACCAAAGCTGTGGGACAATCTGAGGATTGGGACACTGAGTGGGTTAACAGGTTCAGGGGGAGTGCAAAAGACTCAAAATTCCTTTGTTCAGAGTATGACGACACGACTAACCTGGAAGAAAATGAAACTGACTCATGGGAGAGGGATCATAGCTATAATACCAAGAATGTAAGTTCATATGGGAAACAATTGGGGGGAGGTAGCTTAGACTTTTGATATCTAGGGGATACAAGGAAGATTCATCATAGAATAATTTGAACAAAGGAGACAAAATGGGGGAATGCTATTGAACTATAACATATAGGATGGAACTTAAAAACATCATTATGGCACGATCTTGTGGATTTTTAATGAGTGCGAGAAAGTAAATGCTCGGTGGTACTTTCAATTTTAGAAAGTTTGAAAGCATGAACAAGACTCCAATGGGGTCTCTTTTTCATTGATAGTATCCTGTGTCTAAAAAGGAATAAAAGTGTACATAGGAGAGCTCACCCACACTTTTTTGGGGAATGGGATACTTCTTTACTGTTGGTAGTCCACTCAGGCCGAAAAAGATAAAACCTATACTAATTCGATGATCATTCAAATACTTTTACGAGCATGAATGGAACCAAGTTTGCTGGGCAATCTTTTCTTGATGAGAAGGCTGGAAAAGAGCTAAAAGACAACCCGTGATGAGTGTTTTCGTAGAGTTCGGTCCCCATTCCCACGTTTTTATTTGTTTTTTGTTTTTTTTGTTATGTTTATTTTACTTTTTTTGTTTATTTTTTATTTTTTGTTTTTTTTCAAAACATTCTTTAAAAAATCATTTTTAAACTTTTATTTTTTATTTTTTTTAAACATTATTTTTGTTTGTTTGTTTTGTTTTTAATATTTTTGTTATAGGAAAATGTTTAATATGTGTAGCTTTCGTAGTGAAACTTATGAATATGTTTTAATAAATGAAAATAGAGAAGGTAAATATAGTTATATGTCGACTTATAATGTCGTGATTAAAAATTTAACATATAAGGAAAGGGATTTGAAAGGAGTGGCATAGAAGGCCCAATTGATGATGATATTGATGTCCCTAAAGAAATCCAAGCTCCATAAAATTCCAATTTAGATGAATAATTTGTCCTACATGATATTGTTTGATTAGTTTCATGTCTTGAATAAAATATTAAATTTGATATTTTTTTGATATGATATATTAGTAATGTTTTGACTTTCACACTTTATTTAGAAATAAAATTTCTATATATAATGTTTTTAATATATCATTTACAAATCTATGTTGTACTTTTTCTTGAATTTATGTGAATCTTCACTTTTTGGAAAATAATATGAAATCATATCATTTTTATACAAAAAATATCTGAAAATCCATTGAGAATGGTTTTAAATGTCTTTATTTTCTCATTTTTTTTACAATTTTGTCAATAAAAATGTCTTATTTTAATGAAAAGATTGAAAATGTATATGTTTTTTTATTATAACTTGCTTCTAAACGTATGCTATTTTGTTAAATTTCTAAAAAACACAGTTGAAAATAGAAAGTAAAAATATTTTATAACAAAGATGATTCAAACTCCCAAAAAAATTCTCAAATTGAAAATGTGTGTTACTGGTATCAACCCTTTCTGAAACGGAGGTAAAAATAACTACCAAAATTATGAGAGAGAAAAATGAGAACTTTGTCAATTTCTCGTTTCATAGTATAAGTGGTTGTTTCTGTCTGATTGCTGAAACATCTAGTTAATTAAGAATGCAATTGATTGAATAATCGAATATACATTGTGTTTTTTTTTCTAGAAGTATAGAAGGGTTGTGTTTTATCTTTATTCTATTAGTGAGTTTAGTTAATGTTAAATTTCCTTTATTGTTGAGATTATTAGTGATGAGTGAATTTGATTGAATGAGAAGACATTTCATAGTGTTCCAATTCCAAGCAGCTTTCCTTACAATAGTAATTTGGATTTAACTTTTTGCAAAAGTAAACTAGTTAATTATTTCTTGGATTGTTGTGATTTGAACGCTCGTGAGTCTCTTTATTATTGAAGATTGAATTAGAATTAAGGATTTGATTGATCACTTTAAGAATACATTTTTAGACTGCATTATTTTATTCTCAGTGGATAGGGTGATTTATGTTTATTAGTTACAGTGTGCTCATGCACTTATTTTGCGTAGTTGGATTTGAAATAACCAGTATTCATGGGTTAATAATTTATATTGAGAACATTTTTTTGTGAATTAATTGAGCAATTAAAGTGACTAACAAAAGATAGAGTAGAGAATATATATTAATCAATACCTGATACAATTCAATGGACTTCATAAGCTTCTTCATCCAAGTCATCATCTATATATTTTGATCCAGATTCAACATTGTAAGGATTGCTCATATCATCATCGTCATTGATTTCATTTTCAAAAATCATGTCATGATCGATAACATCTTCATGGACATTTTCTGCGACATCGTCATCTTCATGATCTTCCTCATCATCTCCATCATCTTCATAATCCTCCTTTGGAATAAAATGCTCTAACTCATATTGATCATCCTCAACAACATCTTCTTCTTCAAGACCCTCTTCACTATCTTCCTCCACATTATACTTTATCGATCTTCCCCTTGGATCATGTTTCATGGAACATGACCAACCCCTGCTGCCTAGAACCTCAGAGTAAAATACTTGTTCACATTGGCTTGGAAGAACATAGGGCTTCATTCCTAGCTCAAACAACCTTTTATTAACCATGATAAATCATTTATCATGTTCAATAATAGTTCTATTAGGATCACGTTGATTCAATCGTAACCTATACCATTTGACAACAAATAGAACTAATTTGGAGTTAAAATCACACTAAATAATATCTTCCAAATACCCATAGTAGCGATTTTCTGAAAGTTCTAGATTCCTGTCACTTATAGAGGAAACATTGGTCACCTCAAAGACTGTAGTTATCCCACAATAAAAAAAATTATTCATTTTGTCCAACTTTCTGATGCAAAATTTACAACCATTGCACCACATAACCTTATGTTGTTTTACCTGCAACAAGCCATACACATAAATGTTACATCCTGAATTCATCATGATTAAGTGCATGTTTATGCTATGTCAAGAAAGATATGAACGTGTAAATCAATATATTTGAAAAAAAATTAATAGTATGGCTAATTAATATGCTTGCATTCTTATCTTTTAAACCATGTGCTAAATCAATTTCCCTTTCTATAAGATTGGTATATCCATTACAATGTGTTGTTTTAACCAATGAAGCCACACCTTCCCATGATATTGCATGAATATATTTTTCACACTGTTCAATCCATACCTTCATCCAATCAATATTGTTTGCTATGTGTAAATGAAGTGCATCCCACTCATGACAAATTTCTTCATGAAAGCAAAATTACAATTAAGTACAAATGTATATTCACTTAACATGCAAGTATGCACTTTTAATTGATGCATATTGAATATTAAAAATGAAATAAGTATGATATATACATAAAAGGTAACAATGAAATGTACTCTAGTTTAAGTCTCCACTAGCTAATAATTATTTTTCACCTTCCTTGACTACATTTCCCAAAGAGGTACTCACCTTCAAATTTGTTATTGGAGTCTGAATCATAAATGAAACCTAAATTGATGCTTGATGCTAATATGGGAAGGTATTCAATAATATGCATCTATTAGTTTTTCTTTACATTTGATTATTTTATCTAGGATATTTATCTAAAAGAATAACAAGTACAACAAGATGCATAAAATATAAAAGATACATGAGACACAAAGATTTTCACTAGGGAACCATAAAGGAGAAAACCCTGCAAACTTCCTCATAATAGTAAGATGATCAAAATAAGTAATAAGAACTATTCAATAGCTATCTATCTCTCCTCCTCTCTCTCTCTCTCTCATGTGAACTTGAGAGTGTGAGGTATGTGTAAATGAGGGAGAGTGCCTCCCTATTTATACCTTTTCAATTCATTAACCAAAAATAAGATTCAGGCCCACATGTCTTCCCTTATAGGGTCGAATTCTCCTATAGAAACTCCAAATGCACATTACATGATGTTACACTGGGGACTATTTCCCCGACTTACAATGGAGGTTGTACCTCAAGGTATAGACACAATTAAGACATCCCGCAAGGGGGTAAAAAATTCCCCAATGGGGGTACAACAACATAAAATGATAATATACATCAGAATATCTTCCAAAGTTACAAATACATCAACACTCCCTCTTAAATAGGAATGTATTCTCTCTCTTCACAATCATTAACACATATGGTCAAGTCTTCATCACAGAGTAATCATCGAGTAATAAAGTCATCATCATATCTACTACCATCATCTTCTTATTATTAATCATTGAACAATACTATCTGTCATCAGAAGTTTGTACAGAGCCAACCCTCTCTTGATTGGGTGTAGGCCCAGTCCTCATCCAGGTATTCATTACATCTCAAGTGATCCATCTCATAGGAACAATTTAGGACTTTATTTACATTGCCATGACAATAACCTGCATTTCCTACCTTCATCTCATCGTATCCAAACCATCTCCGTTGTGATACAAAAAAAATTCAAAGAAAAAACCTTTAGATGTAGAACACATGCAATGTTAACCTACAGCTTCTACCATGTGAGAATCTCCTAGGAGCACACTCAGTGAATTACGTCTCTGGACAACCAACCTGCATTCTAGCAGTAAAGGAAGAACTGCCTAGGTTCACCTCTCATGCTTTATGACCTTATCATCTCAACATGGGAACACATATATAGATATATGTGCAAGGCCTAATTACGACCAAATAACTTACTACATCAGGACCTTTTATGCTCCTTGGTCAACCTCAAGTAATTATTACATATGAGCAACCAGCATCCAAGATATTTTATGTTTAGACAATATTTGGGGCATATTACATCCAAGTAACCTACGTGCCATGCCAAGTCTCATTTTACAATTAGACAATCCACATGAATTATTACATTTGAGTAACCTACATACCACACCAATCCCATTTTAGACTTGAATAATCTGTGACAAGACTAATTACGTCTAAGTATAAGCCATCAGATTCGCTAGAACTGATTACATTTGAGGACAACCTGCAAGACTGATTATGTTCAAGCATCCTGCTTCACCGGGATTTCCCCCCCGCGGACAACTTGTATGATTTCCCATCTAATATATTATGCATCAACTATTTCTAGCATATAAACACATCAAGACTGATTACATTGAATGATAACTTGCGAGCTTCGTTAGGACTTATCCAAGGATAACCTACAAGACTGACTACATCCAAGGAATTTGGGAGCTTCGTCGGGATGTTACACTCATACAACCTATCTCTCTAGCTATTCTAGAACACATCACTCCCTCTTTTGAGGGATGTCAATATGGATCACACCAAGTCTTTCTCTGAAGTAATCAAAATTCACTCTTGCTAGAGGATTGTTCAACACATCAGATATCTTCTCCTCTATTGCCACATATAGGAGCTTCACTACTCCTCTTTGCACCATATCCCTGATATAGTGGAACCTCATCTCGATGTGCTTCGATTTGTCATGGAACACTAGGTTTTTCAAAAGCTTCACACAACTCTGATTGTCACAGAACATACAAGTCACATCCAATTAAATATCAAATAAGTTAGACAATAGCTTTCGCAACCACACTTCCTTGAAAATAGCTAAGAAAATGGAAACATACTCTACCTCAACTGTACTCAACAGCACACATGATTGCTTTCTACTGAACCAGGAGATCATGCCAGATACCAAAATAAAACAACAACTTGAGGTGCTCTTCCTATTAGTGGTGCTACCTTCCTAGTCTGAATCAACATACCCATATAGTTTAATATTCTTATTCACATCATATTTGAACCCATAATCCATTGTACCTTTTAGGTACCTCAAAACATGCTTTCCATCTATTAGGTGAACATGTCTGAGATCCGTCACGAACTTGTTCATGGTGTTCACCGTAAAGCATATGTATGGTCTCATATTCATTAGATACATCAACGAGCCAATCATCTGACGATACATCATGGAATCAACTAACTCAAATGAAGAATCACTCAGAAGCTTCAAGTCAAATGCCATAGGTGTATTTATTGCCATACAGTACAACATTATGAATCTCTTCAGAATCTCCACTGCATACTTTCCTTGACTAAGAAAAATCCCATCTTCACTCTACCACATGTCCATGCCTACGAATTAGTGCATCATACCTATGTCTTTCATCTCAAACTATGTATAAAGTCTCCTCATTGCATATGTAATGATTTCCGCTTCACATGTCACAAACAAGTCATTGACATATAACAAGAGTATTACAGGTCTTTTGTCTTCCCCCTTGAAGTATAGGTAAGAATATGCTTTGTTCTTGGTAAATCCCAAGATCATCACAAATTTATACATCATGTCGTACCATGTCGTTGGTTCTTGCTTCAATCCATACAAGGCCTCCTTAAAGTTGCACACATGGGTCTTCCTGTCATGTGTCTAAAATCCCAGTGGTTGTTCCATGTACATTTCCTCCTCGAATACACTATTCAAGAAAGTTGTCTTAACATCCATGTGGTGTATTTTCAACTTCATAACTATAGCCAATGCAAATATGGTCCCAATGGAAGTGTACATTTCCACGGGTGTAAATGTATCTTCGTAGTATATGCCTTCTTTCTGTGAGAAGCCTTGTACTATGAACCTTGACTTCTATTTCTCAATGTTTCCATATGCAACATGATTGATCTTTTACATCCACTTGGAAGTAATGATAGGCTTATTCTCCGGTCTTGGAACTATCTCCCAAACATTATTCTTCACGATTTATTGATATTCCTTGATCATAACATCCTTCCATTTTGTATTTTTCATAGCATCTTCATAGGTGGAAGGTTCTCTGTCAATGATGTCACATAGTAGGGCCACATAGCTATTGTAGTTATTTTCCCTCTTTCTCTCTCTATGTATTCCTTCTGGAGTGCCATACCTTTCAAGTTCTCGTATGAGCTCCCATGCCCATGTTGGTTTTATCTTGTGGGAGTCCTTATATATGAATTTCTCTACCCATTCTTGTGGTTTCGTCATGTCATGATATTTAGGGTCTTATGGAATTGCTTCTCCAATTTACATATCTTCATCTCTTCAGGTTCCTCGACTTTCTGGATAGGCATCCTCCTAGATTTGAAGTATGTCGAATCTTCATCAAAGGTTACATCTCTACTAATGTTGATGTTCTTGAATCCAACAAAGTATATTTTATAGTTCTTTTATGTATCATTGTATCGTACATTTATTCCCTTCCTCCCAGAATGATCGATATTGGTCCCTTTCTCCTTTGGGACATGTATGTACATCGAGAAACCAAATATTTTCAGATGGTTTACTTAGGTTTTCTCTCCTGAGAAAGCCTCTTCAGTAGCCTTGTTTTCAAGTACTCGATGAGGAGTATGCTTATGTACATACACAACTGTTCTTTCTGAATCCACTCAAAGGAGCATAAAAATATACTGGTCATGCAATATCCCCATTGTTGCTTCCATGATGGTTCAGTTCTTCCATTTCACAACCTCATTATGTTCAGGATTGTATGGAGTGATCAACTCCCTATTAATCCCGAAATCTTTGTAGAGTTCCTTGAATTCTTCCAATTTGAATTCTCCTCCATTGTCTAACCGTAGAATATCGATCTTCCTATCAATCTGGTTCTTAACCAAGGATTTATATTCCTTGAACTTAGTGAAATTTTCACTTTTCCCTTTCAAGAAATATATCCAAGTCTTACGTGAGAAATCATATATAAAGGAAACATAGTACACATACCCGCTTAATGAGCTAGAATACATGGGTCCACATACATCTACGTGCACTATCTCCAGAATTCCTTTACCCTTTCTCTCACTTCTCTAAAATGTCTTCTTCGCGTTCTTTCCTTATGCACATCCTTTGCAAATTCCTTCATGCTTTTCTTGGATCTCTGGATATCCTAAGACTTCTTTGATTCCAATCGATAGTGCTCTATAGTACACATGTGCAAGCCTTCTATGCCACAGTTCGTTTGGTTCAATTCACTCATGAACTAGTGCTTGTTTAGGATTCCGATTTAGCTTGTACAAGCCTCCATCTTCTTCTTGAATCATTTTTGTGTCCTTTAATGTCTTTCCTCGAGGCCACATCATAACTTGGCTATTGACAAAAGAAACCCTAATTTCCTTTTCATCTAGTGCAGAAACGAAGAAAATATTCTTCTTCAATCCTATAACATGTAGCACATCCAACATATTTAAGTATTTCCCATAGTCAATCTTGTTTGGAGCTTCTCCACTCCCTTTTATGGGGTATTGGTAATCATCCCCAAGTTTCACCTTGTCTGGTGACTCATGTTCAGATATATTAATGAATGATTGCAATCACTACTCTTCATGTGAGAGAGATCTCACAAGTGCTACAGTTAGTACATAGTCTTCATCTAAATCATACTTCTCTTATATAAATCTTTTGTTTGTTGGTTCATCATCTTCGGAAATATGAGCATGGTGACCCTTTTTCCTGTTGGGACAATCTTTTGCAAAATGTCCCTTTTCATCATAAGTGTAGCATTGAACAATTGAAGTATATATTTTGGTCTTATTTTGTTTCTTGTCCTTCTTCTTGTTGTGATAAAAGGTTTCCTTCTTATCCTTCCTGTTGAAGTTCTTCTCGGTGTGAACTGTGAGAGATTGATTTTCAGTTTCTCCCATGTTCTCTTCTCTTGTCATGAGTTGAGTTTCTTCTTATGCACATTCTTCTCAAATTATGCTAAAATAAATCAGTATCCTTCTTGCACAAATCCATTGAATGAATGAGTCACATCATCTAGGGATACCATTTAAGGAAGTCATTAAAATTTCTCCTTCTTTGACATTCTCTTCAAATACTTCAAGTTGTTCTTTTATTTGAGTAACCCTTGTGAAGTAAGACCGTATAGTATCAGAGTTCTATAGCTTCACATTCTCAAACTAGTTCCTCAAAGTCATCTTCCTGTTGATGTTCTTTCCTTCGAACATCTTTGTCAAAGAATCATATACTTCCTTCGATGTCTTGAATGAAGACACATGGGGGATGAGGTGATCCTTAATAGAATTTGCAATGATTCTTTTATCCTTATCCATGCTGCTCTTTTGAGCATTCTTAGCCTCATCTCCCTCTGGTTCTAGAACTTCTCTAGTCATTAACTAATCCAAGTCATTTTTTTTAAGGATTAGAGAGATTTTGTACTTCCATGCTTGAAATTTATCATCCCATCCAATATTGTCCTAAAGATGAGTATGATGAGTCATATTTTCAACTGATAACCTCAAATGGAAATAGAGAAGATTTAGATCTTACATATTTGACATATTCATCCTTGTTTTGGAGCTCGATGACCTAGGGTTTGTGAGAGAAACCCTAATTTTCCAAACTTGGAGTTTGGGAAAGTCATTTGGACATAAATATGTGCCTCCTTGAGGTGAGTTTCTCAACAAGGTCACTTTATGAAAAAAGAGGTGGGAATCCTCCAAAACATGATGCCCTGGATCCTCCGGGTGCCAGTGACAAGGTAAAAATTAAATTTATTCAAATATGAAACCACTTCCACCAAAAATGCACCCTGCTAAGGTGAGTTGTCCTCTCCTTCTTTTCTTGATGATCTATGGAAAGAGCACCTTGAACTAGGAAGCCCTATTTTATGCTACCGTATAGTGCCTTATTTCAGAGAGGCTTTGATACCATGTTAGTTTTTGTTTAGATGCGATTAGTTTATCTAGGACCTTTATCTGAAATAATAACAAGTACAACAATATGCTTAAGATATCAAATATACATTAGACAAAAATTATTTCACTTGGAAAACCATAAAAGAGAGACCCTTGTAAGCTTCCTCATAATGGTAAGATGATAAAAAAGAGTAATAAGAAGTATTCCACAACTATATATCTCTCCTTCCTTCTCTCTTTCTCTCTCTCTCTCTCATGTGAACTTGAGAGTGTGAGGTGTGTATAAATGAGGGAGAGAGGCTCCCTATTTATACCCTTTCAAGTCACTGACCATACATAATACTAGGTCCCACATGTCTCCCGTAACAGGTCTGAATTCCCCAAGAGAGACTCCAAATACACATTACATGATGTTACATTGGGAACTACTTCCCCGACTAACAATGGAGGTTGTACCCCAAGGTTTAGACATAATTAATACATTCCACAAGGGGTTAAGCAAATCCCCAATGGGGGTACAAAAACATACAATCATAATATACATAAGAATATCTTCTAAAGTTACAAATACATCAACAATATTAGGTTCCGGTATACCATATATCCATCCATCTTAGAACCCTGTAGAAATGATTGTTCTCTAAACAAGCCCTTCAAAAATTTCAAGTGCCTCTCAACCATCCACATGGACCTTTGGTGTACTGTTCCACATAATTCAATCTCCTCATCTTGGTGTATGAGGTAGTGTTGTTGTGTATTGAAAAAATGTCGAAGGTAGATGTTTTTTCATTTCACACATAAGACGTGGAATTTCTTTCCTCCAATTCTTGATATATTTTTTATGGATTTCTTTATATGACAACCATCTACAAGTGATGTAAACAAATCACTAGATTTAACAAAAAAATAGTATTTTACAAAAAAATTATAAAAATAAATATCAAATATAAGTTATACCATGAATTAAATGCACAATATATGAATGGAAGATATCACCACTTATCTCATGTATTTTCCAAGATTGTATAACGTGTTTAAATTGTTATCGAAGTTGTCTCGGAGAGATAGGTATAGAACATACTATAACAATATAAAAAAATATTTCATTATAGTTTTTAAAAAGTAGAGAAAAAAATACATCATATATGCACAAGAATAAAAAAATATAACAATATATATATACCATAATAATTACCTTTATGAATACATGCCAATCATACATTTTCACCCCTGCAAAACCATCTTTCTTGGTTATGATATTGTTCATGTTTGAACAAAATCTCATGGGAAAATTAATTTTTCGTATGAATTGTTTTATAAAATTGCTTTGTTCCTCCGTTAAAAACCATTGAAGTGATTTTATATTAATTTTGTCTCCATTGCTATGTAATTGAATGGCATATTTCATTGCATGATTGTATTTTTAATGTCATTGCAAATTTTTACGTTTTTTTCTTTGTCACTCTTTAGATCTAGTATTCGCCATAATGTTTCAGACACATTCTTTCCAATATGCATTGTATCAAAGAAATGAGCAATTTTTAGGTGCTCATAGTAGGCCAACCTAGTAAATTGTTTATGCCCAACTTTTCATTCATCATGGAATCCAATTAATTCCTTCATGATCTTGGCGCCCATCATGAATCACGAATTCAATGTCAATTACAGTCAACAACACGCAATAAAATAAAATTAAAAACATTTCATATATGATGATAGCTATAATACAATTTGATTTGTATGTACCTTGATGATTTCTATTATATTGCAACCTCGATAGGTGAGGTGTCATTTTCTATGATTTTAATGCACTCTCTTACTTCCCATTGAATATATTTTTATCGGTAGTTCAATACCTATGATTTTAAGAGAACAAGTTTCTATAACCATCAAGCACCTCCTTTAATAAACTTTTTGAAGTACAGGATTTGATCTTAGGACCACAAATTGGACATGCATATTTTCCCTTTGTTTGAATACCTTCATAAAGACTCGATGGATTAAAAATATTCTCAATTATAATTATACAAAGTTAATTGATTAATTGAAAAAACATGCATGCATAATATATCAACTTCATAAAGTTAAACACTATTAAAGTAGACGTTATAATTACATACCGCAAAAATGGGTTAACCCTGGGGTATCATGTATTGTTCATAAAAGCATTGCATTGAATTGAAATTGCCTTCATCACATTGGTCTAGATACATCATACATAATGACACAATTCCATATCTTCAGTAGTTTGTCAATAAGAGACTCGATATATACATCCATAACTTTAACTTGGTACTTTCTTGATTGATTTGAACATATAAAATGTATAATTATTGCATCAATTAAGATATATAAATAATACATAATAGTAAAAGACAAAAAATATATGACATTATGAAACAAAATATGACGAGAAATGCCACTATATTAATAAAATTGTTTTAGAGACATACTTGGAATAATCATTCCCAACATTATGTGCTCCTTCTTTATCGAAAACTATGGAGTGATGTTATTGTTGATAACAAAAACATGCCACACCGATTAAATAGATGCCTTCTCTACATATGGATTGACACCATCTGTTTTTAAAGAAAGATTAACATTATGAGTCTCTTCTTTAAAGTGTGGTAATGTTTCCTCCATATCTCTAAATGCAGAACCATCTACATGCATTCAAATAATGTCATCTTGACTTTTATTATGTGCATGATAATCCATAAATTGTGCTACTTTTGTGCACTTGAATAGTCGCTGCAAACATGGAATAATGGGAATATAACGAAGAAGCTTGCGAGGAATATTTTTTGTTTCTTGATCTGTTCGATATCTATTGATATGAAATTATGTACATTATGTTTCAAATTCATGTTGTTTATAAAATATGATATGGTCATCGGGGCATGCACCAATTGCTTCAAACTACATTCCAATTTCTTTGATGATGACATATAAATCTCGATATGTGTGAAGTAAAATATTTTGGGATGGTAACAAAAATACACCTATCAAGATACAACAAATTAAAGTAAAAAATAGTTAATATAATATGTAAATAATACTAATGAAACATGTTTCATCCATATTAATTTTAGTAATTACTAATTAACAATGACAAGATCATAGGATCCAAGATAACTTTTGTCATGATCATATGTATGTGATGGAATAGATTACAAATATTAACATCCGCTGGAGTGGTATGTTTGAAATACCATTCATAACCTTCAAGTTCGTTATCAACAATATAGAAGAGAGAAGATTTTTGTTGGAGCCTTCATAAAGGGCTTCATATGTATTCTCAAGAAGAGGGAAATCATGAACATCATCAATGTCATGGTTTTCATGATGATTATCATCATCATCCATTCTAACATTAAATGTATCATGGATCAATGTTTTTCTACTACCATCTTCAACTATGTTGTCAGTATGATCATCTTCTTCAATATGATCATTAACTTGTTCTTCAAATAAATATTCATAGCTCCATAGTTCATCAGTGCTTGTTTGGAAAAATCACATCCTCCAGGTGATATATTTATGTAGGATGTATTTCCTTTATAATTACAAGAAACCATATTCAATATAATTTAGTTAATATAAGAAATATTAAAATGATACATACATTTATGAAACCAATCAATATAAAGGCATATATAATGAACAACTTACAAATGGACAATAGTCATATCACCCCTTGGCATGTTCATATTCCCTACAATGTCTTATGGTTGTTGCAATCTTTATTCTTCTCATTTTAAATCCCTTTCATTGATTACATGGAAAATAGCATTTCCCATCACCCTTGATTTTAATTCCATCCCATAATCTACCAAGTAATTCACGATTTTGATCATGTGGATTAGGAATATTGATATGTTATGACATTTTTTGATACCAAGATTGACCGATGATTATCCTTCTTAAAAAATCAAGGTCCACTCTTTCCTATTTTTAATCATAGTAACGATTGAAATAATTATGGATTTTTGTATTTAAAATAGTCTATGCGAAGATTATATCTTCCATAGTCACTTGTATAAAAAACATGCCATAACACTGGACTATTATATAGTTTCTAAAAATAAATTATTGTCGAATATCCACCGCAATTAGGATATTGACTATTGTAATCTTGTCGTTAGTAATCTGATGATTTCAGTCGAATATTCAGCGACTGTTGTCGAATTACCTACAACCATCGAATATCCGACGCAAACTGGAGCAAAATTTTAAAATAAACAAAAAAAATATAATGATGAAGGTGAAATCTGACGACAAGGTTAATTTCATTAGATGGTGTCAGATTTCGGCCTAAAATCTTGTTGTGTATTTTTTTTATATAATGGAAATGAACACTTTTATATTGGTCAAAAAATGATTGTTCCCTTACTTGACAAAATGTGTACATCTTTCCATTTCAAAATAGGAAATCAACATATACCTATACAATTTTTTTGTTTTGTTTTTGCTTCAGAATAGTTAGCGACTACAAAACTTCCTATTTTATCATATATTTTAGTAAAGTACACCCTACAAAAATGACCAGCTAAAAAAAAATACTTTAAATTTCTTACAAATTTTCAAAAAATAAATGCATGGCCTCTATAGGGTTGCTTCCTTATTCTTGACATTCAAAGGAAGAATTTATAGAGCTTACATACTTACCTAGTCCTTTTTATTTTCAATTTCTTCCATTTGTTGGGTTTCACCTTTTTTATTCACCTGAAAAATCAGAAGTAACAATTTTCAATGTGTCCTCTTAATCAGTAAGTCCCCCATTAAAACAAAGATTGCACCTTGAGCTATAGGGGCCTGGTTTGTTCCTCACGATAGTTATTTTGACTATTAAGAGAACCAATTTCAAATTCAAACATCGTCAGCATGGTTGTCAGTTTGCTCACCTACGCACTAAGCATTTCCAATTGAATCTACAAAGTTGATGAATTTAAAAAAAAAAGCCATACTCAGCACGGTTAATTTTTCCACAATCCTCCTTTTTATTTAGAGATTGTAGAACAAATTCAAGATTTTTAGAATAATTTAAGCTCTCCATTCCCCTTCCTATAATTTCCACTCACTCATTTACATTCTCCATCATATTTTATTATTCTTTTATAACTAGCTTCACTTCGCAAACCACAATAGACTTCCTCAGACATTGAGGATCTACAACAAGAGGGGTGATGAAAATCACAAGTTCACAATTCTAAGGAATTGTAATATGAAACTATAAATTTGCACTATTTTTCCCATAAACAGGAAACCATGCTTCTATACATATTTTCAGAATGTCTAATATTTTTCCATTTAAAAAGGTATACCTTTACATATATATAAGACTTGAAGTTGTTCCCATTGTTAGTTTCATACTTAATGAAAGGAATGAATTATTTCCACACTAAGAGTCTACAACAAGAGTGGATGTTGAAATTCATTGGATCCCAAATTTGATGCCTTATAATCTAATACTATGAAATTACTCCAATTTACCCTTAAAAAGGAAACTATAACTCCATACATGCCAATTCAATATGCCTACATTTACACATATGAAAAATTTGTTTCCATATTTAATTAATGACTTACTTAAAACAAGTATTGTCAATTTAAATGTCCTCCTCCTCCTATGATATAGGCTCATGTAGCAGCTACATGGGTGGCCCTTAGCTTTTGAGCAAACTTTAGGTATCAGGCATAACCTTAAAAAAAAATCAAACGACCCAACTTTAAAATTTCTATGAAGCCTTCAAGGAGAATGAAATGAATCCACTTCCCATAATCTGTTTCAGAGCTAAGGTAATCAAGATCATAACAACTAAATTTCAATATTTGATACTTCATCCCAAAAAATCACTCATTTACTAACGTAATCACACTACAACCTGTACGAAGAAATCATGATATCCCTCATAATTATCTTATGATAACTCGATGCTAAAGTACACAATAAATCCATCTATTACATCATATTATCACACTCCATTTGTCTCTCTAGGAAGATCACCATTAACTCCATTAAGACTTCTGAGATTGCTTTCTAAAATGTAGTACTTTGCATATGATGTTTTTGTGCCACCTTTAAGCAGGAGATCTCCTTCGCACCATTGATTTGATATTGATTTTCTTTGTATGAATTACCATTAATGGTATAGATTTCACACATGATGATGGAACCAAGGGATAGTTTAATAGACACTCTCCCCTCAATGGAACTATTTGGTACATTGTTCCAAGTTTGAAGCCATGTTTGCTTGATTATTGTCCCAATTATTTAATTCATGGCATACATTTATTCATATCTTGAGACCAATTATTGAATTCTCTATAATATTTGACACCGAGGTACTTACTTTGACATCATTTTAAATACCATATTACAAACCATAATCAGTTAATCCCATACTACTATCGTTTATTCTGTTGATATGCTTGAGCAAAACCTTTCCAAAGTTTCAAGCCTTCAACTTAGTTATTTTATGCTACCTTGAATCCCTAGGAATACATATTCTTTGTTTTTCCTTGAGGGTCAAAGAGAACCCCCACACCTTCTCCATTAAAGAATAATATATGATTTTTTTTTTCAATCCATGCATCTAAATTTGATGGATTTATTCTAAGAATTTTTTTTTCCTTTTGGATACCTTTCCCTAGATGGAATGATAGCCACAACCTTTCTTCTATAACCAAATATGTGATACTTAGTTTAATCTGTCATTTATCTATGATAGTTTCTTACATCAGGGTCCACGACTATTCTAAAACTATTATGTTCTTATATATATATATATATTTAATATAATATTCAAATATAACTAGATCTTTAAAATGATGAAATAGGGATTTCTAGACCTACTTTAGTAGTAACTTGTTTTTTTTGTAAATAAAGATATTATATTACATCAACAGTGGATCATTACATAGCAGTGTTACAAAACATGTCCTTCAGACAGCTGGCATGTTGAAACATAGTGCAACACCAGACTTGAGATACAAAAAAATGGTCCCCAGGGGGGCACCAGATCAGAGATTTTCGTGGGCACGAGGGCTGTGACATTCAGTAACAGAGATTGGGCTAACCCAGGAGTAGAGCCCGATTTTCTCAAAATAAGCGGCATCTGATAGGCCAACTTTACAAGCCGAGACAAAACTAAGATGGAGATAATAGCTGAGAAAAACAAAAGATCACAAGGAATCAAACCATTTTCTTAAAGGCCGAGGGTAGACTGGACACCATCGCTTGCGTCGAGATGGAGACTGAGCATGGGGGGACCGCATCAGAATGAGTGGGAGGAATCAAACTCTTTTGTGTTTTTTCGCACCTTCCATACCAAGCACACAGATGCGCAAATTCCTCATGGCCTTTACCTGCAACGTAGAAAGTGACTCTGAGCCTAGATGCAATGATATCCACCTTCTGGTGGATCAGATGGCATTCCCCATTGTGATATTTCCAGGATTTAATGGGTTCCATGTCCCCTACTTGTTTTGCTTCCCATTCCATGTGAGAGTGACCAACCATATTCATATTGACCCAGTATTGCATCAGGAGGCGATCATAGGAAACCATGCAACCCGCAGTGGTTCCTGGGTCCAAAACCCATTCCGCCACCTCATGGTGAAGGTATTCCTTAGGCATATTTTTGGCAGTATGACAGAGTTCCTCAGACCTTTCCTCCACTTCCTGGTGAATGTTCAGAGGAATATGATCTTTAAAGTATTCGGCCTCTTCTTGGGCTTGGATTTATGACTTCGTGGCCCTGCAAGGGTTCTTCACAGTAGCCTGCTTAGCCAAGGAGTCACCAGGGGACTTACCCTTGTCCATCAAATGTTTCAGAGCCATTTTCCACAGGAGGGGGAATGGGGAAAGTGCAAAGGCTAAGGAGGAGACTGTGAGCCACAAACAAGCGAGGAGGAAGGGCCACGGGGAGAACCAAAGTGACCAAAAGACAAAGAACATTCCTGAGCGATGGAAGCGGGGTGAAAGAAGGGGCACAAAATAAAAAGGAAAAGGAGGCATGATTACCTAGCTATGGATGTACCTTCAAAACATTATGGTGATTATGTAGATGACCTCCCTTGTACTCTTTCCCATGGTGGATCCACTGCCAAAAATAAATGTCCAGTCGATTCAGCCGTCACTCCATGCCCTACCCATCCTTTCACATATAACACCAACGAGAAATATAGTGACCAAGGACAACCATCGATGGATCCACTCGCTTTCCAGACTGATCTGTCCAATCATATTAATGGAGGCCTGTCGTGGCGTGCTTGTGTCGTCTGTCACCACTCGCCATCGCAGTGTTCGGGCGTGCCATCTGTGTCCCTCCCTTGAGATCATGAGAAAGAATCTATCTGCAATGAGGGGTCCAATATTCAGCCTCAAAATTCTCAAGAGGGCCCCATCGGTGTGCCAACTCACCGTCCACACCCGCATTTGGAAGGAGGTTCGCTACCTTGTTGGCGTCCCTTCTGACGTGGCTAAAAGAAACAACTGAATGAGCGAGGAGCAGATCACGGAGGGAGTCCATGCAGCTAGCAAGCCTCTAGATAGTGGAAACTTGTCTGCTAACTTGGCCATTAGCTAAGTGTTTCAGAACCTGGATCATGATGTTGGAGTCTCCCTCAATTAGAGCGAGGAATCAATTACTGCGAACTAGGCATTCTAGGCCTTGAATATGACCTTCAAGCTCAGCAGAATTGTTAGTATCTTGACCAATGGCACCTAAAAATTTGAAAATGATCCACCCTTGGAAGTATCTGCATAATCCCCCATAGCCCACGTCTGCCGGATTCCCCCTAGAAGCCTCGTCGAAGTTGAGCTTGAAAACCTATGGGGGTGGAGCCAACCAAAAGTTTGGGCTGGATGATTTAATGATCCTGTCACGCCAGCGGAGCCCGGCCATCTGAGTTTTGTCAAGCCCCCAAAATTAAACGATGTGAATTTCATCTACTAGGATAAGCTTGTCCTCATCGTGCCATTGCATGTATCGAATGGAGGAGAGGAGGTTGTCCTTCACCATCTGCCATACCTTCTCAATGTTGTTACGCTCATCACGGAACATTCTCCCATTCCAGTCATTCCAAAGGCACCACATGGTCATTCCTGGTAAGGCATTCCATATAGTCATAATGATTCTATTTTTGAATTCTTTATGACTCTAGTCCATCATAGTTCTAGCGAGCTGAGCTCTCTACCTATAACTTGTTCAGAATCCGATGGCCCCCTTGTCCCAGATAGCTGTAGAAAAAGCGCAGCAATCGATAAGGTGGCTCATGGTTTCTTCCACCTGGGAGCACATGCAGCATTGGGATGGTCCTTGGATTCCTTGCTTCCAGATATTCTCACAGTTGAGGATACAGCCTCTGACCACAATCCAAGCAAAGAGTCCTACCTTAGGCCAAATATTCAGGGTCTAGATATTCTTCCAAGTTTCCTCTTCCCCTATCCAATTTCCAATTCTAATATTGTAGGATTCCTTGATGCTAAACATCCCTCTGTCAATGTATCCACATCTCAGAACGTCCGGTCCCTCCTTGAGCCTGATCAACCAATTGAGAATTTCATCCTGAAAAGCCTCCCAGTCTTCCAACTCCATTTGATCAAGTTTGTCTATGAAGTTCCAGTACCTTCTCCCATTAAGAGTCCTATCTTTCCAAAAGTGGTGCACTTGAATTCTGCCAATCACCGTAGAAATTTCCTGAATAGGGGCCCATCTTAGCTTATCACTAAGCCGTGGGAGTTGATTCCATGAATCCTCCCAGAATTTGGCATTTCTCCCATACCAAATTTCCCAAAAACTATGACGTTGCACCTGGCGCCATCCTCCTTTGGCCTTTGTCCATATGGGGGATCCTAGCTGATCTTCATTGTAACAGATTAACTGGGAGAGAGGCTTGTCCGAACCATATTTTATGTGACATAATCTATCCCATGGTTCAAATGTGTGTGTGAACCACCTCCACCAAACTTTCACACCTTGGATTTCAACCATAATTTATAGATATTTGAGACCAAGACCCCCCATCAACTTGGGTCGGCATATACTGTCCCAACTAACCAGCGCAAATTTGGCCTTTTTCTCTTGGTCTCCCCACAAAAAATTACGTTGGATGCTTCAGATTTCATGGAGGATAGACTTAGGGGTGGAGAGGACTGAGAACAGGTATATGGGAATCGCTTGTAACACCTATTTAACTACGACAAGCCTATTGGGGAGATTAAGAGGTCTTAGGGTCCAGCTCGCAAGCTTCTGTTTCATTCTGTCAAGGAGTTCAAATCTAGGAGGTTCTTTTCAGCTTTTACAGACCTAGGGGGACACCTAAGTATTTTGAGGGGAAGGATCCTTTCACAAAACCTAGGATGCAGAGGATGTTCCTCTGGGTGGCTGGGGCAGTATTGAGGAAGAATACTTTGGACTTGGCTGGATTTACAACTAGACCTGAGGCCTTGGAAAAGAGAGACAGAATTTTTTTGAAGCTTCTCGCTTCTTGGACTAAAGGGTGACCCATGAGCATGGTGTCATCTATGAATTGTTGGTGAGTTTGCGGGTCCCCGTTGTCCTGAATTCAGAGGCCTCTCAACTCCTTATTCTCTGCTTATGTCTGAAGGAGATGAATCAGGCCTTCCGCCATCAGAATGAAGATAAATGGAGAGAGAGGGTTTCCCTGTCCGATACCTCTATATGGTTGGAAGATGTAGGTTGGACCTCCATTCAGAAGGATGCTAAAAAAAGAAGTGGAGATTAAACCCATAACCCACTCAACTCATCCTTGGAAAAAAACATAGGCTTCCATCATTTTGCTAATGAAATGCCAACTTAGTTTGTCATAGGCCTTTGCTATGTCAAGTTTGATCAACATACCTGGTTGCCAAGAGATTTTGAGGGAGTGAATGACTTCATGCACGAGGATGACCCCATCAAGGATCTGACACCCTTCCATGAAGCCAGATTGTTCCAGGCAGATCAAGGAGGGTAGGAGGGGCTTCAGTTGATTGGAAAACACTTTGGAGATAATCTTGTAGATCATGTTACAGAGGGCTATAGGCCTGAACTTGTCTGGAATTTCAACTCCCATTTCCTTGAGGATGAGGGATAATAAAGTCATGTTGAAAGCTTTTAGAACTCCCTTCTTGATTCTAGATTCTTCAACAATTTCCACTACCTCTTCCTTCACCATATCCAAGAAGTGGTGGAAGAAATTGGAAGTGAATCCATCCGAGCCAAGGGATTTTCCAAGGGCCATTTGATTGATCACTTCTTCAACTTCCTGTATAGAGACCGGATTGATGAGCATATTATTATTTTCCCCAGTTACTATGGAAGGAATTAAGCGAGTGATTTTAGCTATATCTCTCTCCTTGTCATGGTCATCTTCATTGAGGATCTCCGAAAAATAGTTGGAAAGATCCTCTTCAATCTCCCCTCTGGTTTCAATCTGGCTACCATCCAACTTTCTAAGTTTCTGGATTCTAGAGTTGCTCCTATTCTGGATCACCGAATTATGAAAGAACTTGGTGTTCTTTTCCCCATCCTACAGCCATTTGACCTTGGATTTTTGTTTCCAGTAGATTCCTTCCTACCTTTCTCTTTCCTCCAGTTGTTCCCATAGCTCTTTCTCTTTTTTCTGCATGTCTTGTTCCCATCCATCCTCCATTCCTTTTTTACTAAATAGATTAAGTTCAGAATTCAGTATTTTTTGTATCTTCGAAAATGTTACCAAACTCTTCTTTGTTCTAGGTACGAATTTTGGCCTTGAGCATCTTTAGTTTCAGCTTAAAATAGTACATGGATGTACCTATGGGGGGGGACCATCTCCTGTGACCACTGATGGAAAATATATTTGAAGTTCTTGTGTTCCATCCAGAATTGTTCAAATTTGAACGGTTTCCTCAGAGTGGAACAGGACCAATCCCAGTTAAGGATGACAGGCCAGTGGTCAGATCCTGTAGCAGGGAGTATGCTAGCCATGATTTCACCTGTACCATGGACTATATTCTCCAAAACAAAAATCTATCGAAGTGAGAAGCCACCATATGTTCTCCACCACGTTTGTTATTCCAAGTATACCAGCCATTTTCAGTTTCCATATCCACAAAAGAGCTTTGGGTCTGGAAAACGCTAAAGGCCACTTGGTACTTGTCCAGAGTTCTCCTTCCTCCCTTATTTTCTTCGAGGTTTTAAATGAGGCTGAAATCCTTTCCAATCACCCACCTCCCCCCTTCGAACTGGTGTTTGGTCCATTCGTGGAAATCGATGAAGGTCTGTTTCTCAGGGAAGATACTAGGGCCATAAACATTAACAATAGTTCCCTTCACCCCAAAATCAAGGTGTTGGAAATCAGCCATGAGGGAAAATTTATTGGCTCTCTAGTTAGTGAATTCCACCACTTGGGGGTGCAAGAAAATTGCAATCCCACCTAATTTCCCTGCAGCATTTAGGGCCATGACATTGCTACCTTTCAAAATTTTACTTCTGATTTTTTCCAGTTCCTCACGACTACATTTAGTTTCCTGAAGGAGAAGAATATTAGGGTTTTCTTGCTTAATTTTCCAATTAAGAGTCCTCCACTTCCTGGGATTACTACACCCCCTGATATTACAATAAATTAACTTCATTGGTAAACTTTGGAAACTTTAGAGAAGGTCGCTTTGATCGTTGGGTATTGGCCTGATTCAATGATTTTAACTCCTACTTCTACAATGTGCTGCTTGTTTGTTTTTCTCCCACTGTGCTGCTCCTCCTCTGGAGACTTCCTCTTGTTTCCTTTTTGGGGATCTGGATCTATCTCTAGGTTTGGATGTACCTCAACCTTGATTATTGCTTCCTATAGGAGCTTGATTTTCCACCTGGGGACATATCATTTGCCCTTCTTTACACATTTGGATTCTATCGCATCCAGATCTATTTCGCCTAGTTCCATTTCCTCATCGTCTTCTTCTTCAACTATTTCCATCTATTGGGTTTCCTCTCTCTCCAGGGTACTGGTATCCTTGGTTAGCTGCTCCTCTTCCTCCTTATCCTTGGTCTTGTCTTTTTCTACTCTGTACCCTAAGACAGCGAAAGAATTTTTGGATCTATTTTCCTTCACCTCCATGTCTTTATTGGCATTTGATGTCTGGTCACCCTTGCTTCTTTTTCGGTTCTTTACTTGGGTGAAACCATCATTGTTCATAGCTCCCACTAGTCATTGATCAGTGGAAGCAACCATTAGATCAATCTTCGAACAATTTATTCCTAAGTGGTCGTACTCATGGAAGTGCCTACATCGAAAGGGGATCTATTAATGGTCTATGGGATGGATCCATTCTTCATATTCCCAGTTATGGCTTATGGATTTTGGCAGTGCCTTGGTTAGATCCAAGTAGACATAGATCCTAGCAAAATAAGTGTACCTTTGGGCCTTGGTTTTCTCTACAACCTTTATAAATTCACCTAAGGTATTTCCTATGTCCTTCAAGGTGTCCATATCCCAGTATTCCCGTAGTAGAGAAAAGAGGCGGATCCAAACAGGGGCAACTATCATTTCTTCAATTTCTGGATTAAATCATTCCTTCCATGGGAAAAGGTAGAGACCGACTGAGAAAAAGAAGTAGGGGCCTCCTTCCAAGATGTGATCATGATCCTCTTGGTTAAAGAAAATAATAGTGAAAAAAACCTTGGAGCCAAGTTGCAGGTCGTAGTGGCCTTTACGGTTCCACACACTGCTAATCCATTTGACAAGATCATTTTCCTTGGGCCAGATCCCCACAAACTTCTCGATCAGGTATTTCTCCTTCCATAGCTCAATCGTGCCCCTTACCTTCTTAGATCTGATATAGATCACTGGGTTGGTGGGAGATTTAGGCAGACATCCCCCCACCCTAGGATTTTGGCCATTGAAATTACCGGCCTGCTTCTCGATCTCAATTGTAACAACCCCACCATCAATAACAGGACCCGAATGGCCCGTCTTCTCCATTGATCCGCCAAGGGAAGGCCAAGCAACCCTGAGAACTAGTGTACCCTTGCTCAAAGAGAGCCCGTAAGGCCCCCGCGACCAAGCGTAGCAAGAAAACCCTAAGCGTGATCGCAATATCCTTCAAACCCTAGGATCCGAATCCCCTTCCAACACCCCTATTACTTTAGTAGTGACTTGTTAATAAACATACTCAAGTACTTTTGATTCCAAGTTACAAATGTTTCTCTCTAATTTTTGAGGATAACCCAATTGATATTGATTCCTTCAAATTTTATACTCCAAAATTCTAATGCAAATCCACACATCAAGAAAAAATTCGTCACACCTTCTTCTTCTTTCTTGCATACATAACATTGAAAAGGTCCTTGCATATCTCTTTTAGAAAGATTGTCAAAAGGTTAAAAAAAAGTATTGACATAATACCCACCTAAAGATACTTAATTTTTGGAGAGAATTTCTTTTTCAAATTATAGATCATATTGATTGTGCGGGACAATCACTTTTGCCACTTTTTTATTTTGTGTATCTTTCCTTTACTATATAATTGCAACATTTTAGACCTTATATCCACCTAGATCCATGCCCAAGTTGTCTTTAAGGGTAATTTAGTTTAGAATTTTTTCATAATAATCCATCGATGATGTAACTCCCATAAAAGGTTTATGGTTCTCCACCCCTTCCATCTTCTTTTTGGAATCTCACTCAGAAATATGAGTCAGATTATGGATATCATTTTCCTTCACGCAATTTTGTAATTGTATTAAAGTGATATTATTGCTTACCTCAAACCTTCCTAAAATACAAATTTCTCGAATTCTTATAGTTTGTCCATTCCATGGCATCCATGTAGCTTGAACAATGTTTATTGAATCTTTACATAAACTCCATATGGTTGTGCACAACTCATTCTTAAATTTATGATCTATATTTGATTTGATTTGATTTGAGAGGGTATATTTCCTAGTTACAGCATTCTTCTACAACACTTCTAACACCATAGTTATGTTCCAAACAATTTTGACCCCCAAGCTTTGTTTATCATACTAGTATCCCTAATTTCTAAACCTTCTTTTCTTTTATATGCCAACGCTTTCTTCCAATTTACCAAATTATATTTCTAAACATTGTCTTTGCCACCCTACCATAAAATTTTACATTGAAGACTATCAATCTGTAAAGAAATTCCAACTAGGAATAACAAAATGGAATTTTTTATAGATAGTTAATGAAGACATACTTTATTTTATCAACACTATCCCTCTAACTAGATTGAGCCATTAAGCATCCCCATTGTTCCATTTTTCCTAATTTTCTCAATCACACTCCTCTAATCCAAGGCTTAATGTCTCTGTAGGAGGACTCCTATAGTCCAAGGCTTAATGTCTCCATAGGAGAATTGGGATTCCTAAGTAGATGAAATAATTCTAGTCTTTCTCGGCAACAAATATGAAAATACTATAAATATTTTTAAGGCTTGTATATCATACATTCCATCCATACACACACTATTTGCAATTATTTACTTCTTCTTGTGAAGTCCTTAAATATATGTTGACAATTCTTTGGAATCTATATGCTATCACAACTGATGTTTTGGAAGTAATAAAGAGTTATATATGTAGACTTGGAATTATTAAGGTCCTTAGAACCTTTTTTCTTAGTGTTATTTTGGCCTTCTAGAATGAGATCTTCATTTATGAATATTCTGAATTTTTCTAGAGTAGAGGTTTTGTTGAGTATCATTCTTATGGTAATAAGAGCTAACTTTGGAATATTAACATTTCTTTATTCTCAATTAATTTTTCCAACCACTTTGTTTTTGGGAGGTAAGTTGTCTCAATTTGTATCTTATGTGGTTCTTTCTTGACTAGGTAAGGCATCCTCTTTTCCTCTTCTCTTAAAATAATTTTTTTTAGATTAAGGATTGTTGGCTGCAATGATAGTCTAATTCTAACAACTTAATCATTTTCTCAATGGATTTGATATCTAATTGACCTTGTAAACTATTTAGGGTCATAATTTTAGTTACTTTTTCTTTTATCTTTTTTTTGTAAGCTAGTACCCATAAGGGATTTCAAGTCATCACCTGGTATTTACAACTTCTCATGTGAATTACTCATTACCAATTTCTCTAACCCAATGGGTTTTTCTTATAGCTCTTTAATAATATTCTTAAATTTAAAATTTCATGAAGAATCAAGATCTCTTTCATTGTTGTGTTTAGTTGTTTGGTTTCTTGGATTTTTTTTTTATTACCTCTAATCTAGCATGATCAATTTTATTTTATTGTCAATTTGTTTTTGAATCTTGTCTTGGAAATTTTTTTTAGCATCTTTTTACTCTCTACTCTTATCTAATTAGTCTGTACAGTCTCCAAGGTTTTGTAAGGTAGTTGTATTAGGCTCCTATTCATAGTTTTTTGTACATGTGGTGAATTGTATATATATATATAACCTAGCCATAGATCCAAAGATGCCCTGGACTCTTGAGACACCTTGTTTCTGAATGGCGACTCTATGACTCAAGTCCTAGGGTGACTCTACGGAATTCCTCTGTGTAAACATTACTTACTTCTGCATAATTCCTCTCCTTGTAAGTTTGAATTGATCTGACTAAGCTCAATCGAGCTTCAATAGATTTTTCATCACTCAAAATGGTAGCTATAGCTTGAGTGTTGGGATTTCTCGGTGTATAGAATGCTCATGCCCAAATTATAATATAACCTACTATTAACTCATATAAAATGTTCAAATCTAATGGAAACGCTTCGCTTCAACTGATCGGAAAAATCTAGGTCTCTACTGTGAGTTCTTGTGATATCTCAGTATGGTTGTTACACCCTGTGGAAAATTTAAATCTGCATATCTGGATCAAAGTTTCGTACCCCTAGTGACTTCCTTGTCTTTGAATGGTGACTTTGTGACTCAAAACTTGGGGTAACTCTTCAAAATTCCTTATTGTAAACCACAGATATAGAATTCTTCTACATGTAAGTTTCAGTAGATCTGATTGAGCTTAGGGAAGCATTTGATCACTCATCCCAGTCGAGGTAGCTTGAATGTTTACATCTCTAAGTGTATAGAATTCTCATGCTTGGATTACAATATAATTTATTATTTTATAAATTTTGATTTTATAAGTATGTGTTTTTTTAATAGAATAATTTCTATAAATAAAAGTTATATATTTGGGAATGGGCGCTGGCACGAAGTTGGTTCCACTTTTTAGTGCCACTTAAGAAATCAGAAACGCACTTTCGAAGTGTAAATCGAGAATGCATATGCATTATTGATGGTATGTTCAGAATAACATGAGCCCAAACACAAGGCTAAGGTTCGTAAGGAAGTATCGCATATGCGATATATTGCATATCCGATATATATCGCAAGTGTGATATATCGCGTATGCGATATTGAAAACTAAAAAAAAAAAATAGAGGACGTGGGCCTCAAATATCATTTGCACAGTGAAGTATCGGGAAAGCGATAAACCGCATTGGCGAAAAAATGTAGAGGTGATTTATGTTTCACCTTTCGGAGGTCGAGTTGGAGGTTGGTTTGGAGGTGGATTGGCTCCAATGGTAAGTAAATTCTCTTAACCATTTCCATTAGTTTTCAATTCTTTATTGTTTTTCTTAATTTCATACTTTTTATAATTATTTAAAACAAATTTAATAATAAAAAAATTGAATGAAATCAAAGAATGATTAAGTAAAACAACTTGTATTTTTTTGTTTAAATATTAACAGATAACAGAAATGAGCAAGATAATGTGGAAAACGAACCCTCTAATAACCTAGAACCTAACCCAAACATGAACTCAAACCCAAACCCAGAGGGGGAAGAATATCAAAACTCACAGATTCTTGTGCATTTTCTTTATTGAGGCACCTTAGCTCATCTATTAGAGGGGGGATCATTTGAGACAGTCTTTCGCCGATGCATTGGACACAATAACAAACACAATTTCCAATGCCAAAGGAGCTCTATACAAAATTAACTCGTACATAGAATCTAGGAGGCAATACTACTCCGATGGATTGAGTTATAAAGACATCAAAGACCTAAAGATTAAAAAAGACCAATTATTTTCATTTTTTGAAGACCCTAGCATCATCTTGGTTCCACCCACCAGTCGACCACACATTTCCATAGACTGGTGCGTTGAACCAAATCTAAAGCCCAATTGGATGGATCACTAGTATATGGTCTTCGATGAAGACCCTCATGGGAATGGAGACATCCCATTTTATTTCCTTAGGAGGTTGTATGCAGAATTCATCCAACGGAAACATATTAACTATTTCAATATCTTAGGCTTCCAGGGTGTTGGTCATGGGATGCCCCAAGATAGGGAAGGAGCTAGGATGGATCCTAACCGTGTGCCATGCCCTCCATGCACACCAAAATGCCCTCTGCTATATCCTCCTATTGGTCCTGTGATTGAGGATACATAAGAGAAATTATTTGACTTAGAAGATACATTGCTTCGGCATGGGACTGATGTCCAAGGCAATGTAGACCAAGGGGTTGGCACTTCTAAGGCCGACCCATATACAGATCACATAGGAGATGCAGAGTGTTTAAAGCATCGTGTTACTCCACACCCTTGCACATTGTGTGGAGGCATATGCTATGTCCCTACTTCGGACTTTGGGGTCGATGGATTACTTCGATTTATAAGTAAAACCCATTATTTTCATATTATATTTTGTTTCATATCACAATTTTTAAATTGTTTCGCAATTTATTTCTATTTAATTATCTAACAAATTATGTGAACAAATATACAGCTGGTGTCCCATGGCACACCATAGTCGCATATTCCACCAATAAATGTTGAGAACATTGATGCGACTGTCAATATTCCATATTGGTTTGGTGCTTCACCATTAGGGGTAAGAACTATACTTGTTAATTTGTCAACTTTATTTACATATTTATAGTAGAGATTGTAACATTCAAAACATCCTAATTTTGATACAACATGTTTTATGCAGGGTGATCAAGATGAGTACACTGAATCTCAGTCTATTCTCTCTTATGCAGAGGTAGATTCCCAAACACAGGTATTATTTTAAATATTCTTTTAATTATTTTTTGCTTTCTTTGGAAAAATAATTTTTCGTCCATCATGTATATGTCTCGTTTTCTTTGTATTATTTGACATTGACATATGTTACGTTATGTAGGAAACCATTGAACCATTGGTGGTTGAAGAGCACCAACACGAGGTTGTTTCTGACCCAGCTATTCCCCCCCGCCAGGTACATGTATCTTTCTCTTTCTTTGAAAACATCATTTTTCATCCATGTACTATATATGTCTAAGATTCTTTTTATTATTTGAATTTGGCATATGTTATTTTATGCAGGCTTCTATTGAGGCATCGGTGCTTGAAGAGAACCAAATTGATGACCCACCTATCATGATCCTGCAGGTACTTTTATGTATCACTTTCTTTTAATTGTGATTTTAATGATTCAGCATGTACTTTTTTAATTTTTTGAAATTGTCTAATTGTGTCGTTATCATTTTGTACATAGGAACGTGAGTTTGATGAATATGTCCAAAAAGAGAGCTTATTCGCTACTACAAGTAGAAGTCCTTTTCTCTCGTTTCTAGTTAATCGATCCACTGGTTACACACCTCCTCTGACAAGATAGCAGGTAAGTTTATGTATCGCTTTCTTTGTACATTTATGTATGGATTTCCCTAATTTGGTTCTTTCTCTTTGTATGTTTTTGTAGTTTTATGTATCTCTTTGACATATGTTACTTTATGCAGGAATCTATTGAGACACTGGTGCTTGAAGATCACCAAAGCAAGGTTGTTGTCAACCCACCTCTTCCCTCCAGCCAGGTACATGTATATTTCGCTTTCTTTGGAAACATCATTTTCTGTCCATGTGGTATATATGTCTCTGATTCACTATTTTATCTGAAATTGACATATATGTTAATTTATGCTGCCTTCTAGTGAGGCACCAATGCGTGAAGAGAACCAAATCAGTGACCCACCTTTGACGAGCTAGCAAGTACGTTTATGTATCACTTTCTTTGTATGTTTGTGTATCGCTTTCTCTGATTTGGTGCTTTAAGAGACCCAAATCGGTGACCCACCTCTTCCCCCCCCAATGCACATGTATATTTGTTGACATTGGCATATTTTTTTTATGCAGCTTGATAGTGAGAAAGTGGTGCTTGAATAGCACCCAATCAAGGTCATTGTTAGTGAGGCACCATGACCCACCATTACTTACTCACGTACAGTAAGTAAAAATGTTATTTTGGTTTTGGAATTTGAACAAATGCACATAGAATTTTTAAAGGTTGGTAAAGTAACTTACAAAATTTGGTTTTTTGCAGTCTACACTAATGCAACCTATCCCTCTTGTTCAGCGATGGGGATCACAAGTGAGTAGTTGGAAAATAAAGCTATACTTCTCCGAATACATTGGCAGTGGCAGTGAAAGGGGGTTTAACTATAATAAATGTATAGGGGGGATACATAGATGTAAAACACAGATGTACTTTTTGATCCACTATTTTGTATTATGGCCATGTGGCATGCCAATTTTTGTAACATTATTTCTATACATATATAATATAAAGCAAGGTTCAATTTTATACATATATGGTTGACTTGATCTTGGAACATGATATGTGTGGTTCACATGTGTGCTAACTTATGAATTTCCAATACTTAAAGGAATAATTTATGACTCGTCAATTTTTTAACATCATAACCATACCATACATTAACTAAATTACATACACTAACAATCATAACACTATGTCATGCATTGATGTGTAATATATACAATATCAAACCCTACAATACCCTATGATACTAACATACAATAACATACCATAACATAACATACTAACATCATACCATACTAACACACCATACCATTGTAAAATACCATACACTAACATCATAATATTAAGTCATGCATGCATGTCTAATATAGCATATGATACCATACAATACCCTATGATACTAACATCATACCATATTAACATACAATAACATACCCTACAATACGCTATAACACTAACATCATACCATATTAACATGCCATACCATTGTAATATACCATACACTAACATCATACCATACTAACATGCCATACCATTGTAATATACCATACACTAACATCATAACACTAAATCATGCATGCACGTGTAATATATACCATATCATACTCTACAATATCCTATGATACTAACATCATACCATACTAACATACATCATACCCTACAATACCCTACAAACCCTAGTTGGTTTTCAATATGTACATACATCCATGTATTTCTAGTTCCATCTCATAACTTGTAAAGAGGTCACTAAACCATAGTTCCATGTCATAACTTGTCAACCCTAGTGATAGCATGCAAATTGGTGTTAATGAAACCCTAGTTGGTTTCCAATTTGTACATGTCCATGTGTTTCTAGTTCCCTCTCTTAAATTGTAAATTGCTCACTAAAACCTAGTTCCATCTCATTGTTTGTCAACCCTAGTTGGTTTCCAATTTCTAGTTCCTTCTCTTAACTTGTAAATTGCTCACTAAACCCTAGTTCCATCTCATTATTTTTCAACCCTAGTGATAGCATGCAAATTGGTGTTCATGAAATCCTAGTTGGTTTTCAATTTGTACATGGCCATGTGTTTCTAGTTCCCTCTCTTAACTTGTAAATTGCTCACTAAACCCTAGTTCCATCTCATTATTTGTCAACCCTAGTGATAGCACACAAATTGGTGTTCATGGAACCCTAGTTGGTTTCCGATTTGTACATGTCCATGTGTTTCTAGTTCCCTCTCTTAACTTGTAAAGTACTCAGTAAACCCTAGTTCCATCTCATTATTTGTCAACCCTTGTGATAGCATGTAAATTGGTGTTCATGAAAGCCTATTTGGCTTCCAATTTGTACATGTCCATGTGTTTCTAGTTCCCTCTCTTAACTTGCAAATTGCTCATGAAACCCTAGTTCCATTTCATACATTGTCAACCCTATTTTGTGCATGCAAGTATTGGTGATCATGTGTTTCTAGTTCCCTCTCTTAACTTGTAAATTTCTAACTAAACCCTAGTTCCATCTCATACCTTGTCAACCCTAGTGATAGCATGCAAATTGGTGTTCATGAAAACATAGTTGGTTTCAGAATTGTACATGTCCATGTGTTTCTAGTTCCCTCTCTTAACTTGCAAATTTCTCACTAAACCCTAGTTTCATCTCATACCTTGTCAACCCTAGTTGGTGCATGCAAATTGGTGTTCATGAAAGCCTAGTTGGTGCATGCAAGTATTGTTAATCATGTGTTTCTAGTTCCCTCTCTTATCTTGTAAATTGCTAACTAAACCCTAGTTCCATCTCATTATTTGTCAACCCTAGTGATAGCATACAAATTGGTGTTCATGAAAGCCTAGATGGTTTTCGATTTGTACATGGCCATGTGTTTCTAGTTCCCTCTCTTAACATGTAAATTTATCACTAAACCCTAGTTCCATCTCATTTTGTAAACCCTAGTGATAGCATGCCAATTGGTGTTCATGAAAGCCTAGTTGCTTTCCAATTTTTACATGTCCATGTGTTTCTAGTTCCCTCTCTTAACTTGTAAATTGCTCACTAACCCCTAGTTCCATATCATTATTTGTCAACCCTAGTGATAGCATTCAAATTGGTGTTCATGAAAGCCTAGTTGGTTTCTTATTTGTACATGTCCATGTGTTTCTAGTTCCATCTATTCACTTGCAAATTGCTCATGAAACCCTAGTTCCATCTCATACCTTGTCAACTCTAGTTGGTGAATTCAAATTGGTGTTCATAAAAGGAGAGTTGGTGCATGCAAGTATTGGTGATCAGGTGTTTCTAGTTCCTTGTCTTAACTTGTAAATTGATCACTAAACCCTAGTTCCATCTCATACCTTGTCAACCCTAGTGATAGCATACAAATTGGTGTTCATGAAAGCCTGGTTAGTTTCTGATTTGTACATGGCCATGTGTTTCTAGTTCCCTCTCTTAACTTGTAAATTTCTCACAAAACCCTAGTTTCATCTCATAACTTGTCAACCCTAGTCGATGCATGCAAATTGGTGTTCATAAAATCCTACTTGGTGCATGAAAGTATTGGTGATCATGTGTTTCTAGTTCCCTCTCTTAACTTGTAAATTGCTCACTAAACCCTAGTTCCATCTCATACCTTGTCAACCCTAGTAATAGCATGCAAATTGATGTTCATGAAAGGCTAGTTGGTTCCCTATTTGTACATGTCCATGTGTTTCTGGTTCCCTCTCTTAACTTGCAAATTGCTCACTAAACCCTAGTTCCATCTCATACCTTGTCAACCCAAGTTGGTGCATGCAAATTAGTGTTCATGAAAGCCTAGTTGGTGCATGCAAGTATTGGTGATCATGTGTTTCTAGTTGCCTCTCTTAACTTGTAAATTGCTCACTAAACCCTAGTTCCATCTCATACCTTGTCAACCCTAGTGATAGCATGCAAATTGGTGTTCATGAAAGCCTAGTTGGTTTCCGATTTGTACATGGCCATGTGTCTCTAGTTCCCTCTCTTAACTTGTAAATTGCTCACTAAACCCTAGTTCCATCTCATTATTTGTCAACCCTAGTGATAGCATGCAAATTAGTGTTCATGAAATCCTAGTTGGTTTTCGATTTGTACATGTCCATGTGTTTCTAGTTCTCTCTCTTAACTTGTAAATTGCTCACTAAACCCTAGTTCCATCTCATAACTTGTCAAGCCTAGTGATAGCATGCAAAGTGGTGTTCATGAAAGTCAAGTTGGTTTCCAATATGTACATGGCAATGTAATTAAATGTATATTAAACTAAAAACATCAAGAAATGTAAATTTTAACAACTCGAGAGCTTGGTATTTTTTGAACTCTATTTGTTAGTGTCTAAAGACAGCATTCTTGGCGCCTCCAGTGTGCTATAGATGGTGTTTCTATCCTAGGCACACAAAAGACTAGACATTAGTAACATCAGAAGAAAAAAAAGAGAACCCAATGAAAATGTGCAAGCGTGATTTATAGATAACTCACCCAAGGTTGTACGATTGTGTTTATAGTGTCCAGTATCCTCTAAATAATATTATGTCTGCGAATGGTATCTGTCAATCATAATTTTATTACATTGGGAATAAAGTAAGGCTAAATAATTGAAATTGTTCTTCAAAATTCACTTTAAAGGTTAAATAACGCACCTGACAATGCACTCATGCAAGTAGGCCATCCGGATCATCTCTGGTGCCAATGGTGTCCATCAATATTTCGTGCTCGATATGAGGTAACAAGTATTGTACATGTGACCTATTTTTGTGACCAAGTGTGCACAACTTGATGTTTATACCAACTAGTAGGTTGGTGAAGTGGTATACAATAGCTCCTAGTCTATAATCATGATATACATACCCACCCTTCATTTTTTGTTGTGCTGCAAGTGTCAAGTACTTCCCTTTTATAACCATCGATCCGGTTTGGAATTCAATATTTTCATCATCTGTAATAGGTTCGAGAATGGTTTCTTTCCCCTCTAAGCAATGTGCCAACCAATAGTCAAAACCCCATTCATTATTTTTTGGGGTAACCATTGAATATATGTGAACTGTGAAAGGAAATAGGTCGAGTTAATAATACATTTTGTAAATAAGGTCTTGCATTTCTAATTTCTACATAAATTAAATTCTACATAGGTCGAGTAAACAATACATAAATGCATTTTCTAATTTAGGTACTACTCATGTACCTGCTTGTATGAGATCCGATATGTGATCATAGTCTTTAGAAATATGTGTCTCATCATCTTCCAAATGGTCTATTTCATTAACCTCATTGAAATTGGTGCTAAGTATCACTCGATCCCATGTATCAATGGTATCCATATCCTCACAATCATCCCATTCACTGATGCTACAAGAACTGCAAAAACAAGCCTTCAATCTTGTCCAAATCTGTAGGGCCGAGTTGTCAGAGCTTCTAATTGAATGAAAATTTTGAGTTCCATCCACTATGTTCACCCGATGTGTTTATGATCGGTCCACATTTGTCACCTCCCAGAATATTTTTCGCACTAAGTGTTTCCTTGTTGCTTGTTCTTCCATGACAGATGCACACCATTCGACTATAAATGCAGCATATCAAAGGGGAGCACCTGTAAAATTCATCTCTTCCCTTCAAGGGGCAATTTTAATGCATGCACCAGCACCATCGTACTCTCCTTTTCCATGACCAGTTTCAAAATAGTTCCATACATGTGGCACCTTGTATTTTATGTGCAACAAACACAACCATTCAAATACATGTGGATTCTTGAAATGTCCAGCACAACCAACTGACCAAACGAAATGATGATAAAATGGTATATCCATAGCTATCACATGATCATAGAATAATTTAAAGCAATGTTGCACGTAATGGATGTCATGGGTCCGGTCGTCACTTATGTAGAAGTGACTTTCTTTCAGTATCACACATTTCTCTTCATTGTTATCTTTCCCATGTTGATACGTGATATGCACCATTATGCTCACCTGTTTTAAGTGAAAGTATTGACTTTGTATTTCACTTTGTGGTTGTAGGGTGTAATTTTCCGCAAATTCAACCACTGATAGTATTGTTCTGAGAGGGAAGGTATCCCGGCATATTATGAATTGCCCATCTTGCCACCGTGCCATATCGACATGTTGAATGTACTTTTGGATCTTTCCATGAAATTCTGGAATAAAATCACATACTCGCACCTGGTACATGAATACTAATATGTCAATAATCCACATAAAAAGATGTGTACATGAATATTAATATGTAAATATTCAACAATTTACCTATGAAGTCACCAATTTAATCTTCCTGCTTTCTTTCCCATCATGTCGCTGATATGTCTCATACTAATAGTTCTGATTCTCAACAATTGTATTCTTGAATGCTTGATCTTTACTTTCATGGATGCATTCAGACCATAATGATAGCCCACCACAATTGTTGCAAGAATCGTCTACACATTGTTTTAAGTAATGGGTCTTCCCATCTTGCCTTAGACACATTATGCTATGGATGAAATCTTTGAATGACATTGGCGGTACTGTACTTGAGCATTCATGCACATGGTTAGGATGCAAAAAACGACATATATGTGCAATTGTATGGTAATATAGGTCAAACTCTGTGTGGTATCTACAACAACAAGTGTTCCGGATGGTATTAATTCTAACATACAAAGGCTTGCATTTTTCAAAAGATCTTTGCCTGAGCCTTAGCTCTACATGGGCAACTTTAAACATCTCGAACAGTTGAGTTTGTGTCATGTCAAGATAATGTTTAACATGAGGTTCATTGTTTCTAGAACCCCTACAATTTTTTAGCACATCCTTCTTGTTAGAAGAAGGCCTAGTGTTATCATGCCAAAACATTTGCACTAGGCCCTTCACTGCTTCGACTACCTTCATGTCTTTACGGGGCAACCTACTGCTAACTACCCATAATGTTTCCATTTGTCCCTCTACATCAAGGTTTTCTCTTCTTACTGAATATTTTTTAAGTGTCCTTGGATGTAAAGGCACAATTTGTGATGTGCATTTAAGTAAACGACGTTGTCTTGTGGATCTACATACAATTGATTCATCCAATACACGACGAGCCACATTACAATCTTGTGAACAAGTTTTTTTACCAATCGATGTGAATGCAGCAGCAAGAGATTTAACAATGTGATTACTTTATTCGATATTCTTCATTGTTGTTATGACTAAATTTCTTCTAAAAGTGGCCATATTTCTAGATTTAAGCAAAGCTAAAAACAATTGGCATTTACTAGCTTTGGATTTGTTATCAAAATATTGTTTCATTATTTGAGAACAATGACAAAGGATAGTGCATTTAGCTAGCTTACCTTCCATGGAAGTCAATTCGCTCTCATCCACTTGTATTCGTTTAGGAGTTCTCTTTTGTTTTGATGCAAAATTTGTTGTCGTTTGAAATGGTGGAGTGACATTTACATCAACTACAGGCTGACAACTTCGATTAGGAGATTGAACCACCGACCATGGTTGTTGTTGAGTCACATTTGCATTGGGAGTAACATAATTATTGAACTCTTCATAAGATTGTCCGTTTACTAATGGATCAATAATATCAACTTCTGTATAACCAGCTTCCTTTAATGTTGCATTATCTTCCTTAGC